>CM017564.1:16429861-16482361 GCA_007844125.1 Sinonovacula constricta
GAAGGGAGCATAAAAAAGCATGTTATGCTTTTATATGCATTGTATTATATGCATCAATTGGGTGCAAAGGGGAGGCAATTTTTTTAATATGTATAGCAAATATACCCGATTATAATTTTGTCAGGAAATGAGTACAACAGTAGAAAAGCTGATAGTTAATTTTGCCTTTCCAAGGAGATTACACAGAAAAGTGAAAAAAATGAAGAAAATACTGTTGAAAACATTAACACAGTGAAGTCTAGGAAGCGCAGAAAGAGACTTAAAAATTATCAAAAATTGCAGAAAAGGTATGACAGAGAGAAAATGAGAAAAAGAACTGAATTTTTGCCAGGTATAGCTCCACAGTTAAAGAAAGAAGACAATTAGATCCTGACTATGATTCACAAATAACAGAAAAGGAAAAACTAAAGAAGCAGACGCAGAGAAAGAATAAAAAGAAGTAAAATGAACAAACAACAGAAGTCCAGGAAATGACGGAACAAAAGGAGGAAGGTTCAAATAAGAAGGCACGAAAGCAGACAGTTGAAGCAGCGTCAGTTCGGAAAAGAGAAAAACATGCTAAACAGTCCCTCTTTGGAAGGAACCCATGGCATTGGCCTCCACAACTAACCATTTGGTAAAGAATGCAACACCGAAGAGAAAGTATCTCCTCAAAAATTAGTCATGATGAAGAAAATGACACTACTGCCCATGTCATAGACACAAGAAAAGTAGCCAGACCAGCTAAATCACATTCAAAGGTGAGATGGCAGCTAGCATACACTAGCAATGATAACAATATGAGGAGTTGCAAGAAAAATCTTCAACAATTCAAGCACCAACAGATGCAACAGAGTAAAACCATGTCCAAGCCAGGTGAATTTAAACCTTGTGGAAACCAAAAGTTGGGAAATTTCTTGAATTTAAGTCAAGTCATGCCTTATAAAAGAGATACTTCTATTGAAGGGATTCCATTGGCAAAGAGGCATCTACTGAAATCTTAATTTAAACTGTACAAATTATTCAACAAAAAATCATACCAGTTTTATCAGATTAATCAAAAGTTACAGAAGACTTGACATGTAGGCGCGTTTGTGTGGTACAAAATTTATAACATCTAACAAAAGGTAGAGGCTCTAAATAAACTTGCACAATAGAAGGACTTTCCAGAACTGAAAACTTATGTGAGACAGATCTCAAATTAAACAGTATGCCCTTTGATGAAAGGCCAGAGAGAGAATGTGATAGACAGTGCATCAGTTGTGGGAACAGAGTCTGTTAGAAGAATGTATCAGCCACTTTTGTTAGACTTCAACAGTAATGATAATGAGGTCGAATATCACCAATTGGGAAAATGTCCCAGAAAAGTACACAAAGAGGGTAAGGTTATCAAGACAAAGCGTTGGAAGCTAATATCAAAATGTGCAAGACCGCTAGATCTGATTGATGAACTGGCATTGAGTCCACTGTTTAGAAATAGTTTTGTAGGGTGTTATGTTCTCTTCAAACATTTACAGTAGTGTTTCAAGCTCTACTGTTAGAACAGTTCCTCTAATTGTTAAAACGTTTAGTTACAAAAAAATTGATAATTACAAAAATAATAATTGTGCTATAATAGGTCCCCTATGCACCTTGTCCATAACATTACAAAGTATTATGAATTCTAGTACTTTATATTAGTACTATATTTATGAAGTAATAAATGTTATGTATGTGTTGTTTGCTGTTAGTAGTTTTCTTAGCCTCAGTTTTCCCTTGCATCACTACATGCTGTTGAATTTTGAGGAATAATCTCTTATATAACCCGAAATGCCAGATTAAGTAGATCACAAATTATTATTTTATGTACATAAAAGTGAGTATAAGTGCATATTATATTGGCTGTCAATATGTGTCCCCTGTGCATCCAATCTCTGAAAAATAGTCTGATTTTCAAATTAAAATTTTGGCAATTTTAAGTTACCAATAAATTACATTCTTGAAATTTGGTCTATAAAGATGGGGAAAATCCTGATTTTATTTTTGTTTTCATACAACAAAAACTTGTGAGGTAACAATTTATTTTCAGTGTCAAATTTGGACAAAAAGTGGGGTTTTTATTTTCCTTGAACAACTGATTAATTATGCACATGATTATACTTTATACACATACACCAATGACTGATTATTATTAGTGTACAATTATGTTATTCAGAAAAATGCATATGATTTAGTCTAGGTTCTTGTCATAAGACACATTTATGACTCACCATATTGTTGGAAATGTTCGCAATATTTGGATTTAAGGTCGAAATATTTTCTGATTTGTATTTCCTGATACTTCCCAAAAGTAATTCTGTGTTATTTGAAGTATTATTTCAATCAAAAATAGGTGACATTCATGAAGACTAGGTTTGAATTTCAACCCCTATGTCACACTTTTGCCTCAAAAGCACCCAATATAAGAAGAATGATGATTTGAACACGCTATTACAAAGTTATTTTAGCTACTGATTTTTATGATGTGGTCATTTCAAAATAAGTAACCGTTAATGAATGAATAAAAAGAGTGAAAACGAAGGATAAATTCATACTATGTATTGAAAGTCTATGAACTCAAGGAAACTCATCATTATCGCTAGGGTAATATTTTCAATTAATTTGAGCCATGGGTTCACCCCCCATACCTCATCTGGATCCAGCGAAAAGTCCATGAAACTAAAGGAAACTCATCAGTATTGTTAGAGTGATATTTTCATTTAATTTGAGCCATGAGTTCACCCTCATACCTCATCTGGATCCAGCCAAAAGTCTCTGGAACTCAAGGAAACTCATCAGTATCTCTAGGGTAATATTTTCAATTAATTTGAGCCATGGGTTCACCCCCATACCTCATCTGGATCCAGCCAAAAGTCCATGGAACTCAAGGAAACTCATCAGTATCGCTACGGTAATATTTTCAATTAATTTGAGCCATGGGTTCACCCCCATACCTCATCTGGATCCAGCCAAAAGTCCATGGAACTAAAGGAAACTCATCAGTATTGTTAGAGTGATATTTTCATTTAATTTGAGCCATGAGTTCACCCTCATACCTCATCTGGATCCAGCCAAAAGTCTCTGGAACTCAAGGAAACTCATCAGTATCTCTAGGGTAATATTTTCAATTAATTTGAGCCATGGGTTCACCCCCATACCTCATCTGGATCCAGCCAAAAGTCCATGGAACTCAAGGAAACTCATCAGTATCGCTACGGTAATATTTTCAATAAATTTGAGCCATGGGTTCACCCCATACCTCATCTGCATCAAGCCAAAAGTCCATGGAACTATAGGAAACTCATCAGTATCGTTAGACTGATATTTTCATTTAATTTGAGCCATGGGTTTCACCTCATACCTCATCTGGATCCAGCCTAAAGTCCATGGAACTGAAGGAAACTCATCAGTATCGCTACGGTCATATTTTCCCATAAATTTGAGCCATGGGTTCACCCTCATACCCCATCTGGATCCAGACAAAAAGTCCATGGAACTCAAGGAAACTCATCAGTTTCGCTAGGGTAATATTTTCAATTAATTTGAGCCATGGGTTCACCCCCATACCTCATCTGGATCCAGCCAAAAGTCCATGGAACTCAAGGAAACTCATCAGTTTCGCTAGGGTAATATTTTCAATTAATTTGAGCCATGGGTTCACCCCCATACCTCATCTGGATCCAGCCAAAACTCCATGGAACTATAGGAAACTCATCAGTATCGTGACCGTGATCTTTTCATTTAATTTGAGCCATGGGTTCACCCTCATACCTCAACTGGATCCAGCCAAAAGTCCATGGAACTATAGGAAACTCATCAGTATCGCTACGGTAATATTTTCAATTAATTTGAGCCATGGGTTCACCCCCATACCTCATCTGGATCCAGCCAAAAGTCCATGGAACTATAGGAAACTCATCAGTATCGTTAGAGTGATATTTTCATTTAATTTGAGCCATGGGTTCACCCTCATACCTCATCTGGATCCAGCCAAAAGTCCATGGAACTGAGGAAACTCATCAGTATCGCTACGGTAATATTTTCAATACATTTGAGCCATGGGTTCACCCTCATACCTCATCTGGATCCAGACAAAAGTCCATGGAACTATAGGAAACTCATCAGTATCGTGACCGTGATCTTTTCATTTAATTTGAGCCATGGGTTCACCCTCATACCTCAACTGGATCCAGCCAAAAGTCCATGGAACTATAGGAAACTCATCAGTATCGCTACGGTAATATTTTCAATTAATTTGAGCCATGGGTTCACCCCCATACCTCATCTGGATCCAGCCAAAAGTCCATGGAACTATAGGAAACTCATCAGTATCGTTAGAGTGATATTTTCATTTAATTTGAGCCATGGGTTCACCCTCATACCTCATCTGGATCCAGCCAAAAGTCCATGGAACTGGAGGAAACTCATCAGTATCGCTACGGTAATATTTTCAATACATTTGAGCCATGGGTTCACCCTCATACCTCATCTGGATCCAGACAAAAGTCCATGGAACTATAGGAAACTCATCAGTATCGTTACCGTGATATTTTCATTAAATTTGAGCCATGGGTTCACCCTCATACCTCATCTGGATCCAGCCAAAAGTCCATGGAACTCAAGGAAACTCATCAGTATCGTTACGGTAATATTTTCAATAAATTTGAGCCATGGGTTCACCCCCATACCTCATCTGCATCAAGCCAAAAGTCCATGGAACTATAGGAAACTCATCAGTATCGTTAGAGTGATATTTTCATTTAATTTGAGCCATGGGTTCACCCTCATACCTCATCTGGATCCAGACAAAAGTCCATGGAACTCAAGGAAACTCATCAGTTTCGCTAGGGTAATATTTTCAATTAATTTGAGCCATGGGTTCACCCCCATACCTAATCTGGATCCAGCCAAAAGTCCATGGAACTAAAGGAAACTCATCAGTATCGTTAGGGTAATATTTTCAATACATTTGAGCCATGGGTTCACCCTCATACCTCATCTGGATCCAGCCAAAACTCCATGGAACTATAGGAAACTCATCAGTATCGTGACCGTGATATTTTCATTTAATTTGAGCCATGGGTTCACCCTCATACCTCAACTGGATCCAGCCAAAAGTCCATGGAACTATAGGAAACTCATCAGTATCGATACGGTAATGTTTTCAATTAATTTGAGCCATGGGTTCACCCCCATACCTCATCTGGATCCAGCCAAAAGTCCATGGAACTATAGGAAACTCATCAGTATCGTTAGAGTGATATTTCCATTTAATTTGAGCCATGGGTTCACCCTCATACCTCATCTGGATCCAGCCAAAAGTCCATGGAACTCAAGGAAACTCATCAGTATCGCTACGGTAATATTTTCAATTAATTTGAGCCATGGGTTCACCCCCATACCTCATCTGGATCCAGCCAAAAGTCCATGGAACTAAAGGAAACTCATCAGTATTGTAAGAGTGATATTTTCATTTAATTTGAGCCATGAGTTCACCCTCATACCTTATTTGGATCCAGCCAGTATTGTTAGAGTGATATTTTCATTTAATTTGAGCCATGGGTTCACCCTCATACCTCATCTGCATCCAGCCAAAAGTCCATGGAACTAAAGGAAACTCATCAGTATTGTTAGAGTGATATTTTCATTTAATTTGAGCCATGGGTTCACCCTCATACCTCATCTGCATCCAGCCAAAAGTCCATGGAACTGAAGGAAACTCATCAGTATCGCTACGGTAATATTTTCAATACATTTGAGCCATGGGTTCACCCTCATACCTCATCTGGATCCAGACAAATGTCCATGGAACTCAAGGAAACTCATCAGTATCGTTACCGTGATATTTTCATTAAATTTGAGCCATGGGTTCACCCCCATACCTCATCTGGATCCAGCCAAAACTCCATGGAACTATAGGAAACTCATCAGTATCGTGACCGTGATCTTTTCATTTAATTTGAGCCATGGCTTCACCCTCATACCTCAATTGGATCCAGCCAAAAGTCCATGGAACTATAGGAAACTCATCAGTATCGCTACGGTAATATTTTCAATTAATTTGAGCCATGGGTTCACCCCCATACCTCATCTGGATCCAGCCAAAACTCCATGGAACTATAGGAAACTCATCAGTATCGTGACCGTGATCTTTTCATTTAATTTGAGCCATGGGTTCACCCTCATACCTCAACTGGATCCAGCCAAAAGTCCATGGAACTATAGGAAACTCATCAGTATAGCTACGGTAATATTTTCAATTAATTTGAGCCATGGGTTCACCCCCATACCTCATCTGGATCCAGCCAAAACTCCATGGAACTATAGGAAACTCATCAGTATCGTGACCGTGATATTTTCATTTAATTTGAGCCATGGGTTCACCCTCATACCTCAACTGGATCCAGCCAAAAGTCCATGGAACTATAGGAAACTCATCAGTATCGCTACGGTAATATTTTCAATTAATTTGAGCCATGGGTCATACGGAAAATATCACTCTAACGATACTGATGAGTTTCCTATAGTTCCATGGACTTTTGGCTTGATGCAGATGAGGTATGGGGGTGAACCCATGGCTCAAATTTATTGAAAATATTACCGTAGCGATACTGATGAGTTTCCTTGAGTTCCATGGACATTTGTCTGGATCCAGATGAGGTATGAGGGTGAACCCATGGCTCAAATGTATTGAAAATATTACCGTAGCGATACTGATGAGTTTCCTTCAGTTCCATGGACTTTTGGCTGGATGCAGATGAGGTATGAGGGTGAACCCATGGCTCAAATTAAATGAAAATATCACTCTAACAATACTGATGAGTTTCCTTTAGTTCCATGGACTTTTGGCTGGATGCAGATGAGGTATGAGGGTGAACCCATGGCTCAAATTAAATGAAAATATCACTCTAACAATACTGATGAGTTTCCTTTAGTTCCATGGACTTTTGGCTGGATCCAGATAAGGTATGGGGGTGAACCCATGGCTCAAATTTATTGAAAATATTACCGTAGCGATACTGATGAGTTTCCTATAGTTCCATGGATTTTTGGCTGGATCCAGATGAGGTATGAGGGTGAACTCATGGCTCAAATTAAATGAAAATATCACTCTAACAATACTGATGAGTTTCCTTTAGTTCCATGGACTTTTGTCTGCATCCAGATGAGGTATGAGGGTGAACCCATGGCTCAAATTAAATGAAAATATCACTGTAACGATACTGATGAGTTTCCTATAGTTCCATTGACTTTTGGCTGGATCCAGATGAGGTATGGGGGTGAACCCATGGCTCAAATTAATTGAAAATATTACCGTAGCGATACTGATGAGTTTCCTTGAGTTCCATGGACTTTTGGCTGGATCCAGATGAGGTATGGGGGTGAACCCATGGCTTAAATTAATTGAAAATATTACCCTAGCGATACTGATGAGTTTCCTTGAGTTCCATAGACTTTTGGCTGGATCCAGATGAGGTATGAGGGTGAACTCATGGCTCAAATTAAATGAAAATATCACTCTAACAATACTGATGAGTTTCCTTTAGTTCCATGGACTTTTGGCTGGATCCAGATGAGGTATGAGGGTGAACCCATGGCTCAAATGTATTGAAAATATTACTGTAGCGATACTGATGACTTTCCTTCAGTTCCCTGGACTTTTGGCTGGATCCAGATGAGGTATGGGGGTGAACCCATTGCTCAAATTAATTGAAAATATTACCGTAGCGATACTGATGAGTTTCCTATAGCTCCATGGACTTTTGGCTGGATCCAGATGAGGTATGAGGGTGAACCCATGGCTCAAATTAAATGAAAATATCACGGTCACGATACTGATGAGTTTCCTATAGTTCCATGGACTTTTGGCTGGATCCAGATGAGGTATGAGGGTGAACCCATGGCTCAAATTAATTGAAAATATCACGGTAACGATACTGATGAGTTTCCTATAGTTCAATGGACTTTTGGCTGGATCCAGATGAGGTATGGGGGTGAACCCATGGCTCAAATTAATTGAAAATATTACCCTAGCGATACTGATGAGTTTCCTTGAGTTCCATGGACTTTTGGCTGGATCCAAATAAGGTATGAGGGTGAACTCATGGCTCAAATTTATGGAAAATATGACCGTAGCGATACTGATGAGTTTCCTTCAGTTCCATGGACTTTAGGCTGGATCCAGATGAGGTATGAGGGTGAACCCATGGCTCAAATTAAATGAAAATATCAGTCTAACGATACTGATGAGTTTCCTATAGTTCCATGGACTTTTGGCTTGATGCAGATGAGGTATGGGGGTGAACCCATGGCTCAAATTTATTGAAAATATTACCGTAGCGATACTGATGAGTTTCCATGAGTTCCATGGACTTTTGGCTGGATCCAGATGAGGTATGGGGGTGAACCCATGGCTCAAATTAATTGAAAATATTACCCTAGAGATACTGATGAGTTTCCTTGAGTTCCAGAGACTTTTGGCTGGATCCAGATGAGGTATGAGGGTGAACTCATGGCTCAAATTAAATGAAAATATCACTCTAACAATACTGATGAGTTTCCTTTAGTTCCATGGACTTTTGGCTGGATCCAGATGAGGTATGAGGGTGAACTCATGGCTCAAATTAAATGAAAATATCACTCTAACAATACTGATGAGTTTCCTTTAGTTCCATGGACTTTTGGCTGGATCCAGATGAGGTATGGGGGTGAACCCATGGCTCAAATTAATTGAAAATATTACCGTAGCGATACTGATGAGTTTCCTTGAGTTCCATGGACTTTTGGCTGGATCCAGATGAGGTATGGGGGTGAACCCATGGCTCAAATTAATTGAAAATATTACCCTAGAGATACTGATGAGTTTCCTTGAGTTCCAGAGACTTTTGGCTGGATCCAGATGAGGTATGAGGGTGAACTCATGGCTCAAATTAAATGAAAATATCACTCTAACAATACTGATGAGTTTCCTTTAGTTTCATGGACTTTTGGCTGGATCCAGATGAGGTATGGGGGTGAACCCATGGCTCAAATTAATTGAAAATATTACCCTAGCGAAACTGATGAGTTTCCTTGAGTTCCATGGACTTTTGTCTGGATCCAGATGAAGTATGAGGGTGAACCCATGGCTCAAATTTATGGAAAATATGACCGTAGCGATACTGATGAGTTTCCTTCAGTTCCATGGACTTTAGGCTGGATCCAGATGAGGTATGAGGGTGAACCCATGGCTCAAATTAAATGAAAATATCACTCTAACGATACTGATGAGTTTCCTATAGTTCCATGGACATTTGGCTTGATGCAGATGAGGTATGGGGGTGAACCCATGGCTCAAATTTAATGAAAATATCACGGTAACGATACTGATGAGTTTCCTTGAGTTCCATGGACATTTGTCTGGATCCAGATGAGGTATGAGGGTGAACCCATGGCTCAAATGTATTGAAAATATTACCGTAGCGATACTGATGAGTTTCCTTCAGTTCCATGGACTTTTGGCTAGATGCAGATGAGGTATGAGGGTGAACCCTTGGCTCAAATTAAATGAAAATATCACGGTCACGATACTGATGAGTTTCCTATAGTTCCATGGACTTTTGGCTGGATCCAGATGAGGTATGGGGGTGAACCCATGGCTCAAATTAATTGAAAATATGACCCTAGCGAAACTGATGAGTTTCCTTGATTTCCATGGACATTTGTCTGGATCCAGATGAGGTATGAGGGTGAACCCATGGCTCAAATGTATTGAAAATATTACCGTAGCGATACTGATGAGTTTCCTTCAGTTCCATGGACTTTTGGCTGGATCCAGATGAGGTATGAGGGTGAACCCATGGCTCAAATTAAATGAAAATATCACTCTAACGATACTGATGAGTTTCCTATAGTTCCATGTACATTTGGCTTGATGCAGATGTGGTATGGGGATGAACCGATGGCTCAAATTAATTGAAAATATTACCGTAGCGATACTGATGAGTTTCCTTGAGTTCCATGGACTTTTGGCTGGATCCAGATGAGGTATGAGGGTGAACCCATGGTTCAAATTTAATGAAAATATTACCGTAGCGATACTGATGAGTTTCCTATAGTTCCATGGACTTTTGGCTGGATCCAGATGAGGTATGGGGGTGAACCCATGGCTCAAATTAATTGAAAATATTACTGTAGCGATACTGATGAGTTTCCTATAGTTCCATGGACTTTTGGCTGGATCCAGATGAGGTATGAGGGTGAACTCATGGCTCAAATTAAATGAAAATATCACTCTAACAGTACTGATGAGTTTCCTATAGTTCCATGGACTTTTGGCTAGATCCAGATGAGGTATGGGGGTGAACCCATGGCTCAAATTAATTGAAAATATTACCCTAGCGATAATGATGAGTTTCCTTGAGTTCCATAGACTTTCAATACAATATACATGTATGAATTTATCCTTCGTTTTCACTCTTTTTATTCATTCATTAACGGTTACTTATTTTGAAATGACCACATCATAAAAATCAGTAGCTAAAATAACTTTGTAATAGCGTGTTCAAATCATCATTCTTCTTATATTGGGTGCTTTTGAGGCAAAAGTGTGACATAGGGGTTGAAAATTCAAACCTAGTCTTCATGAATGTCACCTATTTTTGATTGAAATAAATACTTCAAATAACACAGAAATTACTTTTGGGAAGTATCAGGAAATACAAATCAGAAAATATTTCGACCTTAAATCCAAATATTGCGAACATTTCCAACAATATGGGTGAGTCATAAATGTGTCTTATGACAAGAACCTAGACTAAATCATATGCATTTTTCTGAATAACATAATTGTACACTAATAATAATACAGTCATTGGTGTATGTGTATAAAGTATAATCATGTGCATAATTAATCAGTTGTTCAAGGAAAATAAAAACCCCACTTTTTGTCCAAATTTGACACTGAAAATAAATTGTTACCTCACAAAGTTTTTGTTGTATGAAAAACAAAAATAAAATCAGGATTTTCCCCATCTTTATAGACCAAATTTCAAGAATGTAATTTATTGGTAACTTAAAATTGCCAAAATTTTAATTTGAAAATCAGACTATTTTTCAGAGATTGGATGCACAGGGGACACATATTGACAGCCAATATAATATGCACTTATACTCACTTTTATGTACATAAAATAATAATTTGTGATCTACTTAATCTGGCATTTCGGGTTATATAAGAGATTATTCCTCAAAATTCAACAGCATGTAGTGATGCAAAGGGAAAACTGAGGCTAAGAAAACTACTAACAGCAAACAAACACATACATAACATTTATTACTTCATAAATATAAGTACTAAATATAAAGTACTAGAATTCATAATACTTTGTAATGTTATGGACAAGGTGCATAGGGGACATATTATAGCACAATTATTATTTTTGTAATTATCAATTTTTTTGTAACTAAACGTTTTAACAATTAGAGGAACTGTTCTAACAGTAGAGCTTGAAACACTACTGTAAATGTTTGAAGAGAACATAACACCCTACAAAACTATTTCTAAACAGTGGACTCAATGCCAGTTCATCAATCAGATCTAGCGGTCTTGCACATTTTGATATTAGCTTCCAACGCTTTGTCTTGATAACCTTACCCTCTTTGTGTACTTTTCTGGGACATTTTCCCAATTGGTGATATTCGACCTCATTATCATTACTGTTGAAGTCTAACAAAAGTGGCTGATACATTCTTCTAACAGACTCTGTTCCCACAACTGATGCACTGTCTATTAACACATTCTCTCTCTGGCCTTTCATCAAAGGGCATACTGTTTAATTTGAGATCTGTCTCACATAAGTTTTCAGTTCTGGAAAGTCCTTCTATTGTGCAAGTTTATTTAGAGCCTCTACCTTTTGTTAGATGTTATAATATTTTGTACACACACAAACGCGCCTACATGTCAAGTCTTCTGTAACTTTTGATTAATCTGATAAAACTGGTAAATGATTTTTTGTTGAATAATTTGTACAGTTTAAATTAAGATTTCAGTAGATGCCTCTTTGCCAATGGAATCCCATTCAATAGAATAGTATCTCTTTTATAAGGCATGACTTGAGACTTAAATTCAAGAAATTTCCCAACTTTTGGTTTCCACAAGGTTTTAAATTCACCTGGCTTGGACATGGTTTTACTCTGTTGCATCTGTTGGTGCTTGAATTGTTGAAGATTTTTCTTGCAACTCCTCATATTGTTATCATTGCTAGTGTATGCTAGCTGCCATCTCACCTTTGAATGTGATTTAGCTGGTCTGGCTACTTTTCTTGTGTCTATGACATGGGCAGTAGTGTCATTTTCTTCATCATGACTAATTTTGAGGAGATACTTTCTCTTCGGTGTTGCATTCTTTACCAAATGGTTAGTTGTGGAGGCCAATGCCATGGGTTCCTTCCAAAGAGGGACTGTTTAGCATGTTGTTCTCTTTTCCGAACTGACGCTGCTTCAACTGTCTGCTTTCGTGCCTTCTTATTTGAACCTTCCTCCTTTTGTTCCGTCATTTCCTGGACTTCTGTTGTTTGTTCATTTTACTTCTTTTTATTCTTTCTCTGCGTCTGCTTCTTTAGTTTTTCCTTTTCTGTTATTTGTGAATCATAGTCAGGATCTAATTGTCTTCTTTCTTTAACTGTGGAGCTATACCTGGCAAAAATTCAGTTCTTTTTCTCATTTTCTCTCTGTCATACCTTTTCTGCAATTTTTGATAATTTTTAAGTCTCTTTCTGCGCTTCCTAGACTTCACTGTGTTAATGTTTTCAACAGTATTTTCTTCATTTTTTTCACTTTTTCTGTGTAATCTCCTTGGAAAAGGAAAATTAACTATCAGCTTTTCTACTGTTGTACTCATTTCCTGTACAAAATTATAATCGGGTATATTTGCTATACATATTAAAAAAATTGCCTCCCCTTTGCACCCAATTGATGCATATAATACAATGCATATATAAAAGCATAACATGCTTTTTTATGCTCCCCTTCGAAGAAGAAGGGGTATATTGCTTTGGACATGTCAGTAGGTCGGTCTGTCCGTCGGTAGACCAAAGCTTGTGCGAGTGATAACTTGACAATTCTGGAGCTATGGTCATCAAATTTGACATCCAGGTTGGACCTAACCAGTAGATCACCCCTATTGATTTAAGGGTGATCATGTCAAAGGTCACAGTGACCTTAAATGGTAAAAGGTTGTCAAAGCTTGTCCAAGTGATAACTCAGCAATGCCTAGACCTATGGTCATCAAACTTTACATGGAGGCTGGGCCTGACCAGTAGATGACCCCTTATGATTTTAGGGGTCAAAGGTCGAGGTGACCTTGAATGATAAAAGGTTGTCCAAGTGATAACTCGACAATGCCTGCACCCATGGCCCTCACACTTGACTTGGAGGCTGGGCCTGACCAGAAGATGACCCCTATTGATTTTTGGGGTCATCGGGCCAAAAGTCAAGGTTGCAGTGACGCCAAAAGGTTAACAAAGCTTCTCCAACTGACTCGACAATGCCTGCAACTATGGCCCTCAAACTTTACTTTGGGGTTGGGCCTGACCAGGTGATGACCCCTTTTTATTTTAGGGGTCATTGGGTTTAAAGGTCAAGGTCACAGTGACCTTGAACGCAAAAAGCTTGTCTGTGTGATAACTCAACAATGCCTGCACCCATGGCCATCAAACTTGACATTAAGGTTTGGGGTGACCAGTTGATGACCCCTATGGATTTTGATGTCAAAGGTCAAGGTCATAACATATAGGTCATTAACATTTACATCATATTTACCTATTCCCTGCCGCTTAGAGGATACATGGTTATCTGCAAATATCAGTCATCATTTGGACATGATTAAAAACTGTACTTTTTATCCACACACTTTGAATGGTCATAATCTTAAGACTGCCTCAACTGCATCCAATGTCAATGACAAATCAGCTGTCATTTCAGTCTATGCATATTTCATTCAATTGTCCAAAAATTACTGACAACATGGCGCTCAAGGGGGGTATAATGTTTGATAGTCATCTCTTGTTTCTATTTGATTTGATGTTTTTAAATTGTGATAATAGTTAAAATAGAATATTAAAACAGATTATGTAATCTTAATATGCCTCAATATTAAAAAAAATACATTTAAATTAATTTAAAATCCTTGAAAAATAGACCTTTATAATAAAATAATAATTACCAATATTTATTATACACTTAACATCCAATTGCTAAACTATCAAGTGATACCTGAATATTATGTACACATTTCCTGGAATATGGAAATAGCACCATATTTTTCGGTTATAACATGTTATTGAGACTTGCAAAAGCGGTGCACAGGGGATATTTCTTTTAAACCATGCAGATGCTTTACATCCCTGTGTATGAGAAACTGAAACCTGTTTTTGCATCCCTTGCCACTTTCTATCTAGGGAAATAAAGAGAACATCATTTTATTTAAAAAATAATAGAAATCTGACACCTTACAACTGAAAAGGTACACAGGGAGACATGTTTGGGTATTAAGACTCATCTAAGTTCCGGACAAAATTATGGATGAATTAATAAAACTATGTTATTTGTTCAAAGCTGGCAGGTTAAAAGGATTAAAAGAACATAAGGATTTAAGACAAATAGTGCTTAAATTAAATGGTAGTGTTCTTAAAGTAAATTTAATTTTCTATCTTTTTTTAATGAATGGAATTCCGTCACATGACATTAAACTTGGTTAAAATGATTTATATTTTTTTTATTAAAAGTATGTTTTGTAAAATGATAAAGGGTAAAGTTTATTAGAAAGAAAAACAATGTAACCATACAATTCAGTTTCAAAAAATAAAACACATGAATGAAGGCCTTCATGTTAAATGTCACACTTTTTTGGGTGCACAGGGGACAAACTTAGCTACGTATTCTTTCATAACTTTTTTACTGATTGAGCCATTCAGCTGAAACTCAATAAATGTGTTGTCAAGATTTTTTGGTCCACGAATTGCCTGCAAACACTTTTTAAAAGTGAAAGGAATTAAAGTTAAGAGAGAGAAAAGAAAAAGCCTCATTATTTTGAAAAACACCCATATGCCTGTCTTGAGCGATTTTTTTGCAGTTGTCAAAATTAGCACAAGCCTGCAATCCCTGCACTTGCTGCTATCACGGCTTGCTCAAATTCTGGGTTTTATAGAGCTTGTTGAACACAATGATAAAAAAACATGATTGTAAAAAATTAAGGCTTGTTTATCCAAGATTCTAATTTCAATAACTCATCATTGATGTGAAGATATATATTCAGGACTTCTCATGTTCAAGATAAGACCTGAATCAGTATTGAGACATTTTAACTTACTACCATTGCACGGTTGTCAAGATTTTTTTTTGCGATTGTTTTTTTGCTTGGACATACGCATAAAAAAGGAAGAACCTTGAAATGAATGTAAATCTTTTATATTCACAATTGCTTAGTGGTCTTCGCCCTTTCACCCTGCTTTGGCCGTTTGGGCATGAATCCCTGAAGTCAAACAGACCCCGGCTATATATCAGGGTGGACAATTGTCAGCTGCTTTAATGTAATAGCCTGTTCTTTGGCTCTTGAGTCATTGTCTGTTTGATAGTGGAAAGGGATACAAAATAGATTGAAAGGTTTTGTATTATTTTTGATTACACCGAAAACTGAAAAGAAAATCATTGTTGTGTGTTTAGCCTGTTGCATGATTATAACATTTTAGGGTTTTGATATTGGCAAACATTTTTTTATTTTTTAAGTGAAAGTCTATTTTTCAAAGGAAATTTCGCAAGCACCAGCTATATAGAAAAAATGAAAAATCAAGATGTCCTCAAAACCTCTCAACCAGATGTCTTAAAACAGTCTAGAGATCGTAGCTGGAACATTGGAATTTTTATTGAAAAATAGATCATTTTTATTTTATTTTTGCATTTGAAAATCCCTATTAAGACCAACTTTTGCCAAAAAAGATAATATTCAAAGAGATTCTCATGCTGTCAGTGTTGAGATCCTTAAATACATGTTCCCTTCAAATTCCATTGAAAAATGGTACATAATAAAGAATTTAGAGTGAAAATGGGCTCTACAAAATGTGTAAAACATGGTCAATTGTTTGAGATTGGTATACATTTCTCAATCTTATGGATCAATATTTTTGATGAACACAATAAAAAAAAGTTTATATTTTGTAAAAAAAAAAGCTTAAAAGCTGGTAACATATTTTTTGAGTCATATGGACGAGGGCTTAATATAAGTCATCAGGCATGACTAAACAGACTTCTAAGAGTTGAAATTGACATAAGAGCTGAGGACTGTTACTTGAGACTCAACTGCTCAACAACATCTGGTGAACATGACTGTAGGTCAAGATAATTTTTTTGTCTAGGTTCCCAGGCTGTCAAGCGGTCCTTATTTTTAATCCCCCACCACAGAGTGGAGATGGGATTATAGGAATGCACTACGTCCGTCTGTCAGTCTGTCTGTCCACCCGCTGTCCATCTGGCTGTAACATTTCGTGTCCAGGCTATATCTTACTTATGCATGGATGGATTACCATATTACTTGGTACAAAGTTTGTCCTCATTGAGACGATGTGCAGTGACCTTGAACCGGGTCCATACCTCAAAGGTCAAGGTCACACAAGACATTTAAAGGTCAAAAGTACACATGCTCGTGTCCGCGCTACAACTTACTTATGCATTGATCGATTACCCTATTACTTGGTACAGATGTCCTCATTGAGACGATGTGCAGTGACCTTGACCCGGGTCCATACCTCAAAGGTCAAGGTCACACGAGACATTTAAGGTCAGAGTACACATGCTCGTGTCCCCGCTATAACTTACTTATGCATTGATGGATTATCATATTACTTGGTACAAATGTTGTCCTCATTGAGACGATGTGCAGTGACCTTGACTAGGGTCCATACCTCAAAGGTCAAGGTCACACAAGACATTTAAAGGTCAGAGTACACATGCTTGTGTTTGCGCTATAATTATGCCCCCCTTTGAAGAAGAGGGGTATATTGCTTTGCACAGGCATGTCGGTCGGTCGGTCCGTCGGTAGACCAAAGCTTGTCCCAGTGATAACTCCACAAGTCCTGGACGTATGGTCATCAAACTTGACATGAAGGTTGGGCCTGACCAGTAGATGACCCCTATTGATTTTGGGGCTCATCGGGTCAAAGGTCAAGGTCACGGTGACCTTTAATGGTAAAATAATTTTAATGCTTGTCCAAGTGATAACTCAACAATGCCTAGACCTATGGTCATCAAACTTGATATAGAAGTTGGGCCTGACCAGTAGATGACCCCTTGTTTTTGGGGGTCATCGGGCCAAAGGTCACAGTGACCTTGAATGGTAAAAGGTTGTCCATGTGATAACTCGACAATGCCTGCACCCATGGCCCTCAGACTTGACTTTCAGTTTGGGCCTGACCAGTAGATGACCCCTATTGTTTTTGGGGGTCAAAGATCAAGGTCACAGTGACCTTGAATGGTAAAAGGTTGTCCGAGTGATATCTCGACAATGCCTGCACCCATGGCCCTCAAACTTGACTTTGAGGTTGGGCCTGACCAGTATATGACCCCTAATGATTTTAGGGGTCATTGGGCCAAAGTTCAAGGTCACAGTGACCTTGAATGGTAAAAGGTTGTCCGTGTGATTACTCGACAATGCCTGCACCTTTGGCCCTCAAACGTGACTTGGAGGTTGGGCCTGACCAGTAGATGACCCCTATTGTGTTTGGGGGTCATCGGGCCAAAGGACAAGTCTCTGACCTTGAATGGTAAAAGGTTGTCCGAGTGATAACTCGACAATGCCTGCACCCATGGCCAACAAACTTGACTTGGAGGTTGGGCCTGACCAGTAGATGGCCCCTATTGATTTTAGGAGTCATTTGGGCCAAAGGTCAAGGTAACAGTGACTTTGAACGATAAAAGGTTGCCCAATGATAACTCAACAATGCCTGGGCCCATGGCCCTCAAACTTGACTTGGAGGTTGGGCCTGACCAGTAGATGACCCCTATTGATTTTAGGGGTCAAAGGTCAAGGTCACTGTGACCTTGAAAGCAAACTCGACAATTCCTGGACCTATGGTCATCAAACTTGACATGAAGGTTGGGCCTGACCAGTAGATGACCTCTCTTGACTTTGGGGATCATCAGGCCAAGGTTAAGGTCACAGTAACCTTTAACGCAAAAAAAATTAACAAATCTTCTCCCAGTGATATCTCAACAATGCCTGAATCTATGATCATCAAACTTGACATGTAAGTTTGGAGTCATTGGGTCAAAGGTCAGGTTCACAGTGACCTTGAATGCGAAAATGTTTCAAGTGATAATTGGACAATGCCTGCACCCATGGCCCTTGAACTAGACTTGGAGTTGTGTCTGACCTGTAGATGACCCCTTATGATTTGAGGGGTCATTGGGTCAAAGGTCAAGGTTACAATGGCCTTGAATGAAAAAAGCCTGTCTGTGTGATAACTTGTCAATGCCTGCACCTATGGCCCTCAATCTTAACATTTAGATTTTTGGTGACCAGCTGATGACTCCTATGGATCTTGAGGTCATAGAGTCAAAGGTCATGGTCATAACACACTCTATCCTCAAACTTTGAATGGTCATAATCTTAAAACTGCCTCAACGGCATCCATTGTCAGCGACAAATCAGCTGTCATTTCGGTCAATGCATATTCCATTCCTCATTGAGATGATGTGCAGTGACCATTACCCAGGTCCATACCTCAAAGGTCAAGGTCACACGAGACATTTAAAGGTCCAGTACACATGCTCGTGTCTGCGCCATAACTTACTTATGCATTGATCGATTACCATATTACTTGGTACAAATGTTGTCTTCATTGAGACGATGTGCAGTGACCTTGATCCGGGTCCATACCTCAAAAGGTCAAGGTCACATGAGACATTTAAAGGTCAGAGTACACATGCTCGTGTCCGCGCTATAACTTAATTATGCATTGATGGATTACCATTTTACTTGGTACAAATGTTGTCCTCATTGAGACAATGTGCAGTGACCTTGACCCGGGTCCATATCTCAAAGGTCAAGGTCACACGAGACATTTAAAGGTCAGAGTACACACGCTTGTGTCCGGGCTTTTTACATTTAGCAGTGTAGGCATGTCAATTCTTACTGGATTTATTGACCTTATACATTTCATGTACTTTTAGCAACAATAACTGAATTGATCCAAGAACTCGAACCAATTGCAATTTGTACCAGTAATCCATCATTAAGTTTTGGGTCCATAAAATGACAATGCTCAGTAGAGGAGAAGATATCAATATTCCTTGAACGGGTTCAACAAGTTGTACAGATTGATACTTAGGGCACTCTACCAAGCATTATCATTATGTGCAACAAGATTAAAAAAACAACAACTATGGACACAAATGTGATAATATATTTATAACATGTGCTTTTCTCATCAAAAGCAGTAAAACATTTGTTTTGACGTCACCACAATATATATGTATCACTTTATCGAAAACACTTCAGGTTTGCTATTTCATCGATGTTATAAATCAAGGACTCATTTTCCATCCTATTTTTAGTCAAAATAACCTTGACATTGATCTTACCTACACTACACACAATTTGAAAAGCTTAAACAAATATCCTTTTATAATATGTACAAATATCCAATAATATTTAAGTTACCGATCAAACAACTTGTATTTCCTATATTCCCACTCTTGACCAGTGGTTGTGTACAATTTTGGTCAGATTCAACGTTCCAGTCAGGTTGCGAGAAAAACAAAATATACTAAAAACAACGGGGGATATAGCCGTCCTTTGGACTGCCTTGTTCCTACTATTTCCTTATTTTTTTTATTCCTTCCTACTTTTTCTTACTTTTTGGTCCAAAACTCCTGAAATTTCCTACTGTTTTGGTTCAAGATGTGTAGTTCACAACTACCTTATAACAATAGTTAGAAAATGGTAATATATTTGTAAGATATTTCCTATTGGGAGTGAATAGAAGACTGGAATCATCTTGATGAGACTGTACGGACTGGGGGTGCAGACTGGTGGTCTATGCCTGCTTACTTCATGATCACACCAAGGTGAAAGATGTATGAGAGTCAAAAGACCAGTCTATGCAGTCGGTAAGATGTATTCTAGTTTGCAAGTCATGTCTGTGAGTGATACAAAGTTCTGCCCAAACGTATGTAAAACTCCTACCTTTTTAGTACAAATTCCTTATTTTTCCTACTTTTCTCATACTTTTTGGTAAATTTTATCCCTTTTTTCTCCTACTTTTTAAAACAAGTTCACTTGACAGCCTGGGTTCCGTGTTCTGTGTGTGTGTGTCCATCCGGACTGAACCTTGATCGGGTTGTATCTTGACCATGCATTAACAGATTTTCAAAAAGCTTCCTGTGAAGGTTCACTATGATGATGTGGCGTGTCGCGCACAAGACCCAGGCCTGTACGCCAAAAGGTTAAGGTCACACTAAGGGGTTAAATGTCAAAATGAGTACTGTTGATACGACATGTCTGGACTGAATCTTTTCCGAGCTGTATGTTGGCCATGCGTTACACGATTTTCAAAAAAACTTCTCTTAAGGTCCACCATGATGGGATGGCGTATCCATACAAGACCCAGGCCTGTACCTCGAAGGTCAAGGTCACACATTGATGTCTAAAGTTTAATGATTACTCTTGATAGGATTGTATCTTGTCCTGTCCGCCTCTTAACCAACCATTTCACGATTTCCAAGAATCTTGACAAGAATGTGTATGACGATGAAGTGGACAACAAGTCTCAGATAAACGAAAGGACAAGGTCGCACTTAAAGTGAAATGTTTAAATGAGTACTGTTGAAATGACAGGTCTGGGCTGTATCTTTTTCATCCATTATAGGATTTTCAAAAAAAACTTGCCATGGAGGTTCACTATGATGAGACGCAGGTTCCACGTATTGTTCAACTTCACGTTCTTCTGCATTGCAATTGAATGGAAAAGCATTATGCATCTAGTTTTATTTCCCTATAGCAAAACAAAGTGCAAGTATAACCGTATGTGTAGTATTGGCCTGTGCGGTTTACACATACATGCGAACTCTACCGGCGGTAGGTAAAATTAACCGTTTTTGAGACCCTTCTAACGTCGAAATCTACCGTTATTGAAAGCTCTTTTCAAAAACCTCAAAATTATATCAAATTGGCCTTAAATTATCTTTTAAAAACCTCAAAATTCTATCAACCATGCTAAAATATCATATTCATCTGTCACTTTAAAGAACATGGTGCAATTAACAACTTGTCAAATCACTTCACACTTACGCCGAGATCGTTGCTAAGTTACCAGTACGGTACAAAAACCACTAATCAGCATTCTTTGTAAACTGGCATTCTACTAATCAGCATTTTTGTAAATATCAAAGACATTATAAATGTGTCAAAACATTTGGGCGGGAAAATTGACATACACAATGCTGCAGTCGTCTGCTCTTACACTCCGACCTGTTTTGACAGTCAGATTTGACTTTTGAGCAGCTCTTCCGAATATAAACTTGTTTTTTTTACAAATCAGAGGTAATATTCCTTTTGTATCTCAAAAAACAACAACAAAAAAACACTGACATTTGACAAGTCCCTTAACGAGACCTAAATCTACCTCTCTGTCATTGCCAAAGGTTCACATGTCTGGGTGTACACCAGTTAATCGTGGTCACTTTGCCATGCCAAACAATGTTAGTCATTCATGAAGAATCCCAGTTGCAACGATGTACGTAGAAAAGATATTCATTGAAGTACTTCAGTTAAAATTCTAGTTCATAATTGCCCGTAGGAGTCGTGATACACTGGACCCGAAGCTGTATCATACATTTCCCTATCTCCTAACGCAGCATCTAGGCTTTGGGTTACAGTTCTATCATTGTCCAATTTACAGTTTATAAAGAATGTTTTTGAAAAAAAATGATGTTTATGAAAACGTTGGATGTACTTGTATGGCAATTGGAGCTATTGATCGTTTGTGCTGACATTAAACGAATGAGTACTTTGGCGCTCATGGGTCACTTCGGTGGGGGGAGGGAGCAGGTCTGGTTTCAAATGTTTAAATGGGTAGATTTCCTGGGTGTGACCTTTTGTACGTATCGGGCCTTACTATTAAGGGGCGGGCTCATACACCCGCCAATGACACATACATGTACAGTTGGCATTGGTTTCATATTAACCGTGACCAATTAAATCGAAGTGCTTAATTCAAATTACATTCCAAAAACTTATCGTTCAAATCTCAAAAAGGCACTATGATCATGCCTTTATTAGCTCACTGACACTCATGCCTGCAAACAGTAGTACCAATTACAGTTAACCAGTACCATTTCCAGTTAACCTTTACATTATGACCTAACAATATTTTGAGGGGGGGGGGGGGGGGGGGTCATGCAATGATTGGCAGGTCTTTTTGAAAGGAGCATGGCATTATTGGTCGGCGCCCAGAAGGAGCCACTTCGATGGATAATTTAAAGCTGATGCAATTCGGGAGGGACTAACACTAGCCCCGCTCCCCTAGATTACTTAATTATACACGAAGAAATAACTTAATTCACTCTAACCTATATAAAGTATACAATCAACCATAGTGTATATAGTGATTATACTACATAACCACACACATAGTTCGTATCATTTGAAACTTAATTGAACGTAGTTTATACGAGTCATAATACGTAAAAAAAAGTTGACATAAATAATTTCACAATATGACTTTTGACATTGAAAAATCGGAAAAGGCTATTCACGTTCATTTTCTGAATAAAGAACAAAACTCATGTTCCTGCTGAACCGTGATCTTTATTTGCATACATTTTAGTGGCGCTTGTCTCAAGTTACGAATATAAAAGAGTCGCGGAATATGGTGTCGTTTGCGTCTCCGTTACATTCTTAAAGGTTTAACCTTACATTTTGGTACTTTTTTCACAATTATGACATCAAAGCGTAACACAATCTATTAAATAATTTTCCTGAGATTCGTTACAGAAAAAACTTTTTCTGGTGCCAATCTTGTGTACAGTCCCTTTAATAACATCAGAATATTGTTATCTCATTTGTGGCTCGAATACCTTCATAGATAACTTTAAGGCGGAAAGAGTTACAAGAAATATAATTCATTAAAAACCCCTCTATATTTCTGAAAACGTATCCAGGTCTCAACTATGAGACTGTAGGTACACCCCTTGCGTTCCGATAATCCTGTCATTTCTATAACAAATACAGTTTTAATGAGCTACCAATTTCTGCACATGTTTGAGATTAAGTTGCGAAAAAAAAATCGCAACAAATATTGCTTGCGGGTCTGTAAATTCAACTCCGTAAGAAGTCAATTAACTAAAATGCAGCCGGTACAATTATGAATTAGTATACCGATGTGTTAAACCCATGTTAAACTATGCATGTAGACTTCAATATAATGTGTTTTGATTTTAAAAATCACTTGTATCCGTCTAGGTGATCATCGACCCACGACAACTGCGTAATATATGCTTGACCCTGTGACCTGCATTGCTCCCGGTCAGTCGCTGCATCTCGAAATTTGGCAACGGGCGATCCCATTATTTCCTCTAGGGTGTATCGCACCATTATCGATTATTTTTTGACGTTTATTTCCCTTTTCATTGATTATGTTATTCGTCATATGTACGGCGGATGTATTTGAAAGCAGGGATGAGTCGATTTGTTTTTTTTTTGAAAGTTTTAACAGGAAACATTGTAAATGTCAAATCAGTAGCATCAAACACGCCGCCCCTCTGGCCTGACTCTGTCGCACGTGTGCGCAGATCAAAGACCTTTGATTATTAGAGGCGTAGATATACTGTACCGACACTTTCATAAAATAAAGAACAAATTTAATTTCTAATCATTAGTTTTGATGACAAATTATAATAAAAGTTGGAAATTATTTTTGCAAGTTTTGGAAGTGATACATTAATTAGTGTATATACTTTGTATTAAGGGGAGGATTTTTTGTATACTAGCGTTACGTATTAAATGGAATAATGGCGAGTGGAAGATGGAATATTTATAAGAAGTTATTTTTTGACGATGATGACATTGCACGATTAACGGGAGCCCCAGGAAGTCCTAATATAGATGTGGATGACTCTGGATGTTCAGAATTGCCGCAGAATTTCCGCAACATGCCAGATGACGAACCATGTAGTGGTACATCTACGTTTCCCTCCAGTGCAATATCGGCACCGATTTTCACACCTAGACATAGTTTTCCAGTGAGGGATGTTCCTCTTGCTGTAACGTGCGCAACGGAACTGTCGCTGCACACACATCCGTCGCATGACGTTGCGATCAGATCTCCGTTGCGTTCTTCTTTAACGCCCGAAGCTCCAACGTTTTATCCAAGGCGGTCAACTAACTATTGGGGGAATGTTTCACTTCCTGAAGCCGGAATGTTCCCGCCTATCCACCAGTCGTTGACGCGTGTCCATGAACACGTACAGAAGTTGCCATCTACGTTCACAACAGAGACTGGCGAGGCATTTTCAGGCGGTGGTTTCACTGTGTTGAGTGTCCGGCGACAGGCTCAAACGTCCAGGAGTCCGCCTTTCTTCGTTGCCCCTTCCACTCGGCGGATGTCGACAGGTTGGTGTATTATAACCCGTAGAGATAAACAGTTTCCGACTACTTCCGACTTTAACTCATGTATTATGCAGTGTCCTAGTTTTGTTGTCATTTTTGTATGGAAAATTAGTATACTTATCAATCTGTTTGACCTAAGGCAAAGCGTGTATTAGGATATGATTGGTCATACGCATCATATGATTCTTAATTATTTGATGCGAGTTGTTGAATAATTTAACACATATCTTAATTACGTAACGTTAAGCTGTCCTCGATTTTTTTATAGCGTATTCCTTCATTTTATCAGGTGATTTTGACGCGACGACCACACAGTTGGAGAACCTCTGCTCACTGCTGGAGATCAACGCGAGCCTAAGCTCCCACGGCAGCGCACCCTCTCAGCAGCACCAGCCGCGTCCGACTTGGCCTCCAGGTGGTCCCGGCTTCGGACGGGATAATATTTGCACATTTTGTCGACGTAACGGTGAGCGACAGTCGGTGTATACATCGCATGCTTTAAAGGATGCCAACGGAAACGTGATTTGCCCGATTCTGCGACGCTACGTGTGCCCAATCTGCAGGGAGACAGGGGACAACGCCCACACCGTCAGTTACTGTCCCCGCGGTAGAGGCATTTCCACAGTCGTCGAGACTCCGCGTAAGAGCTGTGGATGCACGAGAAATTGTCTGCACGGGGTCAACAGACATCACTGATAGATTGACAAGAACCGTGAACCATCGTACACGTGCCTTGAAATTAAGCTGGTGGTCTTACTTTGCTAATGACTATACGACGCAGACATTATTGTTAACACTATTTTAGGGTTGTTGTGCCAGACTAGATTGTCATTTTTTTCATCTTATTATTTTTAATTTCAACATCACCATTTCAATAATGAATAATACATAATGTGAGAATATTTTTTCCATTTTTATGCTTAGATATTTTAGATGCAGTTTGAGTGAATAGTTATATTGAATTACAATCAGGAGGAGTTCTTCATTAACATTTTATTGCAGTTCATATGAATTAAAAAAGTTAAACTTTTAAAACAATTCAGTTAATAGTTTAAACAAGATGTATTCAACGTTTTTAATACTTTTATACACATCAGAGAAGTGAACTTAGTTTGCATACAACGTGCACATCGTGCTATGGGTATACAACGTGCACATCGTGCTATGGGTATACAACGTGCACGTCGTGCTATGGGTAGAAGTAACAATGGTATTGTAGTTTATTTTGTTTAACTCTTTTGTTTCTTCTCTTTTGCATACTTTTACAGAGTAATAATTATTATGTACGTGTTGTTTTTCATACTTGATACTGATATTTTTAAGAAGTAGTATAGATGTATCTGAGTTACTTAATGTGTTAAATAAAGTTTCATTTGTGACTTCTTTTTTATTCAAAGACATGGTTACGGACACTACAGAATTTAGTTTTTAAGCTTTCTCTCATATGCCAGGCATTGGGATAGCCCTGAAAATTAAATGGTATATTTGTTAACAGTTATTAGTGGGAAGATAACGAAGAGCGATTTTAACTAAATAAACTATTGTTTCTACGCTTAACGGAAACACAAGTCCTTTTTGGAGTGTTGAAACAAAAGTAATTACTAATTAGTAATTTTAGGGTCTAAATTCAGCACCAATACCTTGTTTTAGCCGTAGTTTAATTGATCGTAAATTACACTTTATATCATACCCAGTTCTTACACGAACGCTGATCGTTATACAATTATTTCATGTCGATCTAACATGATGAGGTCACCTATATCTGATCATTAAAGAAACAGGTGTGTATATGTGACCATATCGTATTCTAGTAAACGTTGCCGAGGAAGCTACAGTAACACTGGACTGGAACGTGGTCCAGGAGCCCTTTGGTCATGTTTTGGTCATCAACTACTTTAAAGTTTGCACGATACAACAGTCCTATGAAACATATTACATTATAACATTGATATCAAAAAGCCCGAATACCACTTGAAACATAAGACTTGAAAGAGATCATTAACGTTCTGAGAAATTTATGAAATCTAGAAACTCATTAGCAAAAAGGTAACGTTAAAAACCTTGAAATTGACGTTATACACGGAGCAAAATTTTTTGGCGTCTTTCTCTACATATATACCTCTTACAACTAATATTTTTATGTTTGATATGAATTAGGTATATATTCCATCCAATGAAAGGGTTCTGACCGTGAAGCTGTTTTAATTTCGCCTTCGAGGATTTGCATTGCGTAACCATAACTTAATTCCGACATATTAAAAGTGACAAAAAAAAGAGAGAAAACGATCTTAAATGGAGGTATAACTTGAATAACTATTAACTGATATAGTTTTATATGAAATATTAAGTAAGCTCCCAATAAGATAAAGGATAGCAAAATATTGAAAGGTTTGTCTTTGAAATAAATTGCTCTTTGTTACTTCGTCCAAGTGCTCCGTGCCGAAAGGGTGGGGGAGGGGGAGGGTGTTTAAACTACACATATAGTGTTCTAACAAACACGTTCGTGTGAAATTTTCAATACTGTTATTAATAAATAATTGGCGGGATGAATTTTTCTCCTGTCCGCAAACTTGGCGAACTCTTAGATACGTCACTAAATATATAGGAGTTATTCAGGTGCATCCCAAATATACTCACACAGAATGTAGACGTTTTCTGGATACATCTTTACTATTTCCATGTAGTTCATTAGAATCCTCTCAACATGAGCACCTCAAGCAATGCTGACCTGTTTCATTATGCCTAATGTCATTGGAAATATGCGTTCTAAGATTCACCTCAATTTACGGTGATGACCAAGATTAAAGCTTTAGTATGACAATGGCACAAAGGCTGTAACAATACTTAAAACTTATTTTTCGGAAGCCAACATGCTTAACATCAATCAAGCCTTGTGTTCAGCAGTTAACAGAATGTCAAGTATTTTATTTACAAGACTGGGCGACCTAAACTTGTAATGCGTTCAGAACGTCGAGCCTTCATCTAACGTAAGCATTTTGCAACGCAGCGCATACACTGCAAGCGGGGAACCAAACAGCAAATATTCGCCGCAAACATGTTTACTGTATGGCAGGCCAAAGGCATAGACAAGAAATTGTCTTGGAAAAGTAAATAATTTATTGCTCAATATTTATACATTGGGAATCAAAAGTATTTACTCTCTTACAAAAATAGTGCATTCATACATTCTAAAATAAGTCTTAAACGGACAGGTCTACATATAAAGCAAACAGGAAGTGACATCACGGACCTATAAACCAGTTTATAGGTCCGTGGCGACATGTATACAGTACAGTTTTTGCCTACATGAAAATTGTAGATGCTGAATTGATGCATCAAACACAGCAGTTAATCTCATAGTGGAATGTCTACAAAGTAGTCTCCGAGACCTAAACAAATCAAACACAGAATGAGGGAAGGGTCGTATCCATGCCCATGTAGGTTGGAACAATAGCTGGCATGGCATTAGCATAATCAAAGCACATAAACAGATCTAAGAAACACTTTGACCTATTGCACAAAAACAGGGTTTTATTATTTCATTGATATGTTTACATGTAAGTTGACATACAGTACTGTTTTACAGTCAGATGTACATTTCTTTAGCCTTTTACTTAGAAAATCATGTTTGTATACATATTGGTCAAGTCCTATATATATATATGTCATGAAAAATCTTAACATCAGTAAAACTATTTAATTCTTGCTCTAGGAATTTTGGTGATAGAAAATGTCTAAATTTGTAAAATTTCATTCTTTTATCAACACTCGCAGGTAAAATCGGTATCACAAAGGAGCAACTGTCAAAATATGTCCAAAATATCCCTGCTCTATGCAAGTGTTACAAAAGTTGGCGCAGTAGCGACCCCGCAGTTATTGTTCTTCTGTGACATGAGGACGTAGCCATCGTTGCCCCAGTACGTGGACCACGAATTCTTGATGAGCCAGTATTTCTGGCCGTTCAACTCCCCATACCCGACTGCCAACACAGCATGGTCAAGACTGTCAGGGTCACTTCCTGTAATGGGGTCATGGTGGAGAAGGATTACATGATGATTGATGATGGTTGTTTAAATATTTGATGCAAATTAAACAGCACGAAAATAAGATTTTGACCCTTGACTGAAAAGATGAAATTTACAATATATACTTTAACGTCAATTACATATTTGACGTCGCAAACTGAACTCCCTATAATATAGTGTCCATGGCATCATTTAATGAAATGGCACTCATAATTACTTTTGAGAAATAAAACAGGAATAATGAACATATATGTTGAGTGGCAAGTGTAAAGAGATTTGTTGTGTTGAGTGGCAAGTGTAAAGGGATTTGTTGTGTTGAGTGGCAAGTGTAAAGGGATTTGTTGTGTTGAGTGGCAAGTGTAAAGAGATTTGTTGTGTTGAGTGGCAAGTGTAAAGAGATTTGTTGTGTTGAGTGGCAAGTGTAAAGGGATTTGTTGTGTTGAGTGGCAAGTGTAAAGGGATTTGTTGTGTTGAGTGGCAAGTGTATAAAAGGATTTGTTGTGTTGAGTGGCAAGTGTAAAGGGATTTGTTGTGTTGAGTGGCAAGTGTAAAGGGATTTCTTGTGTTGAGTGGCAAGTGTAAAGGGATTTGTTGTGTTGAGTGGCAAGTGTAAAGGGATTTGTTGGCAAGTGTAAAGGGATTTGTTGTGTTGAGTGGCAAGTGTAAAGGGATTTGATGTGTTTAGTGGCACTAAAAAGTATTGACAAATGTCCATGGAACTCAAGGAAACTCATCAGTATCGTTACCGTGATATTTTCATTAAATTTGAGCCATGGGTTCACCCCCATACCTCATCTGCATCAAGCCAAATGTCCATGGAACTATAGGAAACTCATCAGTATCGTTAGAGTGATATTTACATTTAATTTGAGCCATGGGTTCACCCTCATACCTCATCTGGATCCAGCCAAAAGTCCATGGAACTAAAGGAAACTCATCAGTATTGTTAGAGTGATATTTTCATTTAATTTGAGCTATGGGTTCACCCTCATACCTCATCTGGATCCAGCCAAAAGTCCATGGAACTAAAGGAAACTCATCAGTATTGTTAGAGTGATATTTTCATTTAATTTGAGCCATGAGTTCACCCTCATACCTCATCTGGATCCAGCCAAAAGTCTATGGAACTCAAGGAAACTCATCAGTATCGCTAGGGTAATATTTTCAATTAATTTGAGCCATGGGTTCACCCCCATACCTCATCTGGATCCAGCCAAAAGTCCATGGAACTAAAGGAAACTCATCAGTATTGTTAGAGTGATATTTTCATTTAATTTGAGCCATGAGTTCACCCTCATACCTCATCTGGATCCAGCCAAAAGTCCATGGAACTATAGGAAACTCATCAGTATCGTTACCGTGATATTTTCATTTAATTTGAGCCATGGGTTCACCCTCATACCTCATCTGGATCCAGCCAAAAGTCCATGGAACTATAGGAAACTCATCAGTATCGCTACGGTAATATTTTCAATTAATTTGAGCCATGGGTTCACCCCCATACCTCATCTGGATCCAGCCAAAAGTCCATGGAACTATAGGAAACTCATCAGTATCGTTACCGTGATATTTTCATTTAATTTGAGCCATGGGTTCACCCTCATACCTCATCTGGATCCAGCCAAAAGTCCATGGAACCCAAGGAAACTCATCAGTATCGCTACGGTAATATTTTCAATAAATTTGAGCCATGGGTTCACCCCCATACCTCATCTGCATCAAGCCAAAAGTCCATGGAACTGAAGGAAACTCATCAGTATCGCTACGGTAATATTTTCACTATTTAACAATCCTGCTTTTATATTGGATTTGACCATTAATGTAACATATTATGTTACGTTGACTGGGGTGTCTTTTTATTTCTGTTTTCCCATATGATAAATCGCAGGATTGAACCGCTCCAATAATATTTGGAGTTAAGTAAAAGTGCATTTACTTGATTTAATCAACAAATATTAATCAAAGCTGTAAAAACATATATTGACAGCATTTTACTTAAATGTTATAACTTCTTCAAATGTGAGATCCAGACAGATATATAATATATCTTATTTATCAGACACATTTGCAGACACAAATGATCAAGACGATTTGAATGATCACATAGAAGTACCAAATATACATTTCTAAAATGGAGCTGCTGTCTGTAAGTTCTAACGAGTTTTAGTGTGAAATATATTTAGTGATATGCAGTATTACACATAAGTATGTGCACGTAGAAATATATATTCAGCTTATATAATGAAATGTCAATGATATTTGTAAAAAAAAATTCATTTTCTGAACAGTGGTGAAAATTTGGACTATTGACATGATTGATAAAGTAAAATCTCCTTTACTTCCTCATATGACGATAAATTTGATTTATAATTTAACATATGGCAATTAATTCGCTTTGGTAGGACTGTAACTGATACATTTTATCACAGTAAAATGTATGGCAGTGTCATGTATGTCAGTTATCTAGGATTTTGAGCTATATTAGATTTGAACTAGAAAGGGTTGTTTTCGAGCAAAGCGTCAAAAACAGATGTCTCCCCTCAAAACAGTCTTTGATCTAAAGAAAGAAAGACAACTTTATATTTAGGTAAATAAGAGTTATGGTTCTTGTACACTTCACTTCCTCCCATTGATCTTTACCATTGTATGAAGTTTTATAAAATTCTATCCAGTAGTCTTCACGGTATGCTCCAGACAAGAAAAAGTATCAAAGGGCAATAACTCACTAATAAGTTTAATAAGAGGTAAGGTTCATGTATACTTCACTTCCTCTCATTGTTCTTTACAAATGTATGAAGTTTTACCAAATTCCATCCAGAAGTTTTCATGTTATGCTCCATACAAGAAAAAGTATCAAAGGGCAATAACTCATTAATTAGTTTAATAAGAGTTATGGTTCCTGTATACTGCACTTCCTCTCATTGTGCTCTACCATTGTATGAAATTTTATCAAATTCCATCCAGTAGTCTTCACGGTATGCTCCCGAAAAGAAAAAGTATCAAAGGGCAATAACTCATTAATAAGTTGTATAAGAGTTATGGTTCCTGTATACTGCACTTCCTCTCATTGTGCTTTACCATTGTATGAAGTTTTATCAAATTCCATCCAGTAGTTTTCATGTTATGTTCCTCACAAGAAAAAGTATCAAAGGGCAATTACTCAGTAATTAGTTTAATAGGAGTTATGGATCTTGTGCAGTGCACTTCCTTGCCTCATGTTCTTTCCATATGTGAGGTTTCATTTCAATATCTGTAGTAGATCAGCAGTTATCATCAAGATAAAGTGTGAACGAAAATATCAACAAAGGGCAATAATGCAAAATTCAACAAAGGGCAATAACTAAAAAAATATTCATGCTAGAGTTATGGACCTTGTGCACTGCACTCCCTCGTCTCATGATTTTTCCATATATGAAGTTTCATATCAATAGCAGTAGTAGATCAAGAGTTATCGTCCGGACAAAGTGTGAAAAAAAATATCAACAAAGGGCAATAACTCAAAAAGTATTTATGCTAGAGTTATAGCCCTTGTGCACTGCACTTCCCCTCATTATGCTCTTTCCATATATGAAGTTTCAATTCAATAGCAACAGCAGTTCAGGAGTAATCGTCCGGACAAGAAGTGTGACAGACAGACAACAGACAGACAGACAGACAACAACAGACAACTCTGACAAAAACAATATGTCTCCCCCATATATATATGGGGGGAGACATAATTAATCTGTACCAACTCTTTATATCTTTCTGAGGAAAAAAAATAAAATTATCAATTGTTAATCGTTTAAACATTCATGTACCCTGGCATATATAACACATATTTGGCAATTACTTTTAATAAAGCACAATTATTGATTTTATTGTTTTATTCATATCATTATTAAAGTTTTCATTTCCTAAATGATTTTGCGTCTAAAACTGATATTCCATTGCATTAAGAGAATGCTACATTTGATCATAAAATTGTATGTGAAAGATATAGGGTAGCCATCTTTAATTTGACACAATGACAGCTATATTGACGAAGGGAATTGTGGCAACTTGTCATTTCATATTCAATTTAAATATTGAAGTTTAAATAAATGATCCATTAACCAACTCTTCAATGTATTGAAACATCTTGAGAACAACCTTGTATGATACGTATGTACGGTAGCCATCTTGGATTTGGCAGCCATATTGGATTTTGAAAATGTGGCATCACTTATTTGTGGGTTGCCTGAATATGAATATTGGATAAAGACGATTTTATAAACTGTTCATTTCTTTCCAGACAACCCATATGTGACATAAGCCTATATATAAACTATTGATATATGCAGGGTTTCAGCTAGGATTTTGAAACCTTTAGTCACTTTTGCGGAAGACAAAAACTTGCCACTTTTTTTTTCCAAGCCAATAAATTCATAAGCGTATAAATAAATAAAAAAACACATCATTATTTCATGTTTAGTATTTTATAAATATTTTATAAAGTAATTATTTTTTAACTCCCACCATAATACACAACGGCACTTTGTGCTTATGTCATGGCCCGGTGTCCGTCGTCGTCCGTCGTCGTCGTCCGTAAACTTTTTTTAACTCCCACCATAATACACAACATCTTTACACATTTGGGATACACTTTGACACAAACTCTCATTGCAGAACTTGTAAAATCGACAGTAACAAGTGACTGTGTTATGTACAAGCACTAAATGATATAAGTATGCTTCGCCTGCACAAATAAGTAGGCCCAGGGCAGACTTTTGCTTCAGCACTACAGGCAGCAGTTCATACTTCAACTGACAATGATCTTTGTCCCTTAAGTAATGTCCGGACTTCACCGAAACATTTAACACTTCTCTGATACTTTTGCATTTTAAATCAATGACTTCAGCAACCATGTCAGGAACAAAATCCTTTTGATACACAATAATTGGTTCTTCATTGCAATGCTCGTCAAAAAGGTTTGATCTCTTATGTGTGTCAGAAAATTGTAGTTTTACGCAAATAAGGAATTGTATCTGCTAAAGACTATATTAATACTTAATATCAGCGCATGAAAACATACATATAACTATGTATCAGCGCATCTTTTCAAAGAGCAATGAGAGCGCTTTCGCAGGTAGACACAGCAGACGACATTTTCAACACCTCAGCTGTGGTCTGTTGTTTTATCTCATACCAGAGTATCGCGTTTCAGCTGCATCGCCTCAGAATGTAGATTAGAGTGGTTTTGGTCAGTTGGTTAGAGGGCTTAGCGAGCCATGTACATTTTGCGCTAGTCATTGTAGAATAAAGTTTAATATTGATTTTATAGTCGTTGATTTAGTGTTAAAGAGATTTCTTAGTTGTCATTTACTTCACAATCATCGCCATTTTTCATCATGTTAAATAGAATTCATGTTGTTTGGTTTCATGTTTAATCATACATCGTTTTTCTCATGTTTATATTAGTTGTAGTTGGTTTTTAGTAGTTTGTACATATTGTAGAGCACTTAATGTCGAGCACATGTTTGTAAATATTACGCTTATCTAAACCCCTAGAACCCAATGCCGGGCATCATTTTATTTTCATTGTAACCGTAGTCATATGAAGCAAAGTCACTGACACCTTAGTGCCAGGACCGGTTTTTAAGTCAAGGTTGTGTCAAGAGCGGTAGATTCGAACATTATAGTTCAAGAGCAATCTGCCCGAGCACATCCTGACAACTTGGGGGCTCGTCCGGGATATTTATCTGGCCAAGGAGGTTTTATTGCTTCATTTTACTGGACACAATGGAGATTGAAAATTATTTGACGGCTGGGGAAAGATTGGGTTTAGCGGGTGCTGAGCTTCAAGAGTATGTTCAAAAGTTGCAGCAAGAAGCTGAAGAAAGAAGGGAAAGAGCAAACAAGCGTGAAATGGAACGCGCGCTTATTGAGAGAGAAAAACATGAGTTTGATGCAAAGATTCGCTCACAAGAACAAGAACGTGAAATCGAAATATTACGTTTAAAAGCTGAGGCTGGGTCTCGTGAAAAAGCACAAATTCATGAGCAAATCAGATCGGCAAGACCAAAATTGCCCAAATTTGACGAGCTAAGAGACGATATCGATGCTTACATCGAGAGATTTGAGACGTTTGCTGTGAGTCAGAAATGGGAAGAGGATACATGGGCTTTAAGTCTAAGTGCTTTATTGACAGGCAGGGGTCTTGAAGTATATAGTAGTATGCCTCGCGACCAAATCAACAACTACAAGGAGTTGAAGAGGGCCGTGTTGAGGCGATATCAGTTTACGGAAGAAGGCTATAGGGTCAGGTTCCGTCAAAGCAGGCCAACAAACGAAGAAACCGTCTTCCAGTTTGTTGCACGATTGAAAAGGTATTTCTCTAGATGGACAGAAATGGTTGAAATTGAGAACACGTTTGAGGCTCTAGCAGATTTGTTAATTCGAGAGCAGTTTATACAGTGTTGCTCAAAAGATTTGGCTTTGTTTTTGAAGGAAAGGACACCGAAGTCAGTTGATGACATGCGAGAACTTGCAGAACAGTACATTGAGGCTCACGGTGGTAGTATTTGCAAGTCAGGCGTATCTTCATCAACGGTCATCAAGACTCAACAAAGGCAAGACGATTGCAGAACGTTAACACCACAGAGATCTGCGAAAGAAAAAAAACGATGTTTTATTTGTCACCGCGTTGGCCACTTTGCTGCCGATTGCAGAAGTGGTGATAACAAGAAGCATTACAAGAACGATGCCAATAGTTGGCGTTCAGAAAATAGGGAGCAGAGGGTAGGTGATCGGCAAAGGTCTGGCCAGAAGATTTCTGCAATGTCAGTCTTAGCAAACATACAAGACAACACTGAGGACGGCAAGCTGAAACTTGGAAATGGGGGGTCGTTAAAAATTGTCTCAGGTCTTTGTATGCTCGAGAATTTAAGAGGAAAGCGGCGTCTTGAGTTAGACACAGGGTTTGTAGGAAGCCAGAAAGTTCAGTGTATGCGTGATAGTGGGTGTGAAATGTCAGCGGTCAGAAGAGAATTTGTGCGTGATGACCAGTGGACAGGGAAGGAATACGCCATGATCATGATAGACGGGACAGTAAAGATTGTGCCTGAAGCGAAGATTCAAGTTGACACTCCATACTACAAGGGTGAACTTGAAGTAATGGCACCAGAGTCTTTGATATGTCAGTTAATCATTGGTAACGAGCAGGGTTTTGGGAGAGTCAAAAACAAGGAAAAGTCAAAACAAGTTGATGAAACGATTTCGGCTGCAGTAGTCACTAGAGCGCAAGCAGAGAAACAAAGTCAGCCATCACAAGCTTTGCGTGTCCCGATCGCAGTTGAAAACGACATGAATGTGGAAGAACTAAAAAAATTACAAAAGGAGGATTCAAGCTTAAAACATCTATGGGATTTCGTTGAGGAAGGGAAGATCATGTATCAGGAGAAAGGAAGCCAATACAGTTACAAAATAATCAAGGATGTACTGTATCGCACATATCAAGACAAAAATAAGCAAGAAATAAAGCAAATAGTAGTTCCAGAGACCAAACGGTTGGAGGTGATGAGATTGGCGCATGAGTCAATCGTTGGCGGGCATCTGTCAGCAAAGAAAACGTCAGACAGAATTATGTCAAGCTTCCATTGGCCAGGAATCACTGCAGATGTTCAGCGATTCTGCAGATCATGCGACATCTGCCAAAAGACCACACCAAAAGGGAGGGTGACCAAGGTTCCATTAGGCGAACATCCTGTGATTGATACTCCATTCAAACGAGTCGCAGTTGATCTCATAGGCCCAATCTCACCGGTTTCTGATAAAGGACATAGATACATATTGACGGTTGTTGATTATGCCACGAGATATCCAGAGGCAGTGGCATTACGCAACATCGATTCAGAATGTGTCGCTGAGGCTCTTCTGGAGGTTTTCAGCAGAGTTGGTTTTCCTGATGAGATACTGAGTGACCGAGGGGCCCAGTTTACTTCAGATCTGATGAAGGAAGTAAGTCGATTGGTCTCTATGAGACAACTTTTTACGACTCCATACAACCCGAAATGCAACGGTCTGTGCGAGCGAATGAACGGAGTGCTAAAGAGCATGCTAAAGAAAATGTGCCAAGAAAAGCCGAAGGACTGGGATAGATACCTGGCTGCTGTTATGTTCGCATACAGGGAGGTACCACAAGCAAGTACCGGGTTTTCCCCGTTCGAGTTGCTATACGGACGAACGGTGAAAGGACCAATGCAGATTCTAAAAGCAATCTGGTCGTCAGAAGAATCCGAGACAGAGCCCAGAAATACATACGCATACATTATTGATCTGAGAAGTCGTCTCGAGAAAACTTGCCAAATTGCCAGGGAAAATTTGTATGAAGCTCAGGGCAGTTACAAGCATCACTACGACAAGAAAACGCGACCACGGAGTTTACAAATAGGAGACAAGGTCCTTGTGCTACTGCCAACAGACAATAATAAGTTGTTGCTTCAATGGAAAGGCCCATATGAGGTGGTTGAAGTCATAAACAGGATGGACTACAAAGTTAAAGTCGGGAAGAAGATCAACACATACCACATAAACTTACTGAAGAAATACGAAGAGAGAACCGAAATGAAACGACCAGAAAAGAAAAAAGGCGACTCTAACAGCCAAGTGTCAGATGCTGTTTCGTGCCATGTTGCAGTCATAGACTCAGAGATGAGTGAAGAAGTAGGAGCTGTAGATGACGAAAGTCTTCTTGAGATGCCAGAATTTGAGAGTTCGAATCTCAGTTACAAGGATGTCGACGTGAATCCTGACCTAAGTGTGGCGCAAAAGAAGGCAGTCGTCGCAATACTGGAGGAGTATGCCGAAATATTTACGGATAAGCCAGGTGCTACAGATTTAATTGAACATAGAATCACCGTCACAACAAAGGATCCAGTCAGGGTTAAACAATACCCAATACCATACGCCAAAAGAGACGAAGTTGATAAGGAGATAGAGACTATGCTGGAGTTGGGAATCATAGAGCCTGCTGTGTCGGAATATAATTCGCCTATAGTCTTGGTCAAGAAGAAAGATGGCACATTGAGGTTTTGCGTAGACTACAGAAGACTTAATGCAATAACAAAGTTTGACACAGAACCAATGTCAAGCCAAGAGGACATTGTAGCAAATGTAGCAAACAAGAACTTCTTCACGAAGGTAGACTTGAGTAAAGGGTATTGGCAGGTTCCAGTTGATGCCGAATCACGGCACATGACAGCGTTTTCTACTCAAAAAGGGTCCTACCAGTTTGTCAAAATGCCTTTCGGGCTGATGAATTCCGGAGCCACGTTCAATCGGCTGATGAGAAAACTCCTTGCCGGATGTCAAAATGTAGATAGTTATATTGATGACATACTGGGGCACACGACAACGTGGGAAGGGCATATAGAAATGCTTCGAGAGCTCTTTTCAAGGATCAGGGATGCTGGTTTGACAGTCAAGCCATCAAAGTGCCAAATCGGTTATTCAAAGGTTGGTTTTTTGGGGCATATCATAGGAAACGGTGTATTAAGGATGGAAGATGAGAAGTTAAACAAGGTAAGAAATGCAAGGAGACCCGAAACCAAGAAGCAAGTTAGGGCTTTCTTAGGACTGGCCGGCTTCTACAGAAAATTCATCCCCTCCTTTGGAGAAGTGGCGGCGCCTCTGACTGATCTGGTGAAAAAGGGACACCCTAACAAAGTCCAATGGAAAGAAGAACACGAAAGGGCCTTCACAAGACTTAAAACTGAACTGACACAATCACCAATTCTCAGAATGCCCGACTTTGGGAAGAAATTTGTTTTACAGACAGATGCGTCGGACACCGGCATAGGGGCAGCTCTTATGCAAAAGTTCGATGACGGCCTTTTTCCCATTGCCTACGCCAGCAAAAAATTGTTACCTCGTGAAATGAACTACTCAGTCATTGAGCGAGAGTGTCTTGCCATTGTCTTTGGAATTCGGAAATTCCAGAAGTATCTTTACGGGAAGGACTTCATCGTTCAAACTGACCATGCACCTTTGTCTTACATTAACAAGTGCAAGGTTGAAAGCAGCAGGATCATGAGATGGGCTCTATTTTTGCAAAACTACAGCTTCACCATAGAAGCGATAAAGGGATCAGAAAACGCGTGTGCAGATTATTTGAGCAGACAGTAACTAAATTTTCTGTGTTTTTGAGAAAAACATAAATGTTTTCTGAAAGTGGGGGCATATTGTCAGAAAATTGTAGTTTTACGCAAATAAGGAATTGTATCTGCTAAAGACTATATTAATACTTAATATCAGCGCATGAAAACATACATATAACTATGTATCAGCGCATCTTTTCAAAGAGCAATGAGAGCGCTTTCGCAGGTAGACACAGCAGACATTTTCAACACCTCAGCTGTGGTCTGTTGTTTTATCTCATACCAGAGTATCGCGTTTCAGCTGCATCGCCTCAGAATGTAGATTAGAGTGGTTTTGGTCAGTTGGTTAGAGGGCTTAGCGAGCCATGTACATTTTGCGCTAGTCATTGTAGAATAAAGTTTAATATTGATTTTATAGTCGTTGATTTAGTGTTAAAGAGATTTCTTAGTTGTCATTTACTTCACAATCATCGCCATTTTTCATCATGTTAAATAGAATTCATGTTGTTTGGTTTCATGTTTAATCATACATCGTTTTTCTCATGTTTATATTAGTTGTAGTTGGTTTTTAGTAGTTTGTACATATTGTAGAGCACTTAATGTCGAGCACATGTTTGTAAATATTACGCTTATCTAAACCCCTAGAACCCAATGCCGGGCATCATTTTATTTTCATTGTAACCGTAGTCATATGAAGCAAAGTCACTGACACCTTAGTGCCAGGACCGGTTTTTAAGTCAAGGTTGTGTCAAGAGCGGTAGATTCGAACATAATAGTTCAAGAGCAATCTGCCCGAGCACATCCTGACAATGTGGCCGTGCGTCTTCAGTTCTCTGTTTTTTTGGAGGTGTTCCCTCTGGCGAAGTTTCTGGGCTGCTGTAAGTAAAGGTGGGTATGAAGAATATTTTCCTCACAGCGGGATCGTTTGTGGCTCCTCCCCCCATGGAAGTAACTGTGCAGTGTGGTAACAATTCCTCGAATAAGCTGGATACCATTGCTCGTCCCCGTGCATTTGACATATTGTGTATGAAGCCCATGGCAATCTTCTTCTTTAAATGCTCTAAACTTGTGTTTTTTTCAAACTCTGAAACAAAACATGTAATTTATTAATTAGTGTAGTATTATTTTTCCAAGTTGTGTACAAAATGGCATCCAGATCTTTTTGATTTAAAGAGGTTTAGAAAAAGAAGAATTGTCTGTATTTTGTTTATGTTTAATCACAGAATACACCCACACATTACAATTTTTAGATGAGCCCTTGGCCTTCAGAGACCCCAAGGGGTCCCTAATGTTATTTTCAGTAAAAAAGGGTGTATTTTGGTAGCTGGCCACAGACCCCCACCTCCACCCCTTCCCCTGGCAGACTCCTCGCTCCTGATCCCTGCTACACCACAGGTAATTACCACAGAACACATGCGAAGAACACATGCGAATACTAGTAATCCAACTTGCAGAACGTCTCTAGTGACCAGGAGGATTTGAACCGGGGTCCCCTGTCCGACATTGTTATCAGAGCGCATGGTGTGGAAAAAGAGGCAGCATTTATAAGTGATTTGAAGGAGGATTGTTTTCCGGACGAAAAAACACCACTTTCATTCAAACATTTCATTTAATAATGTATAGTTTTCAAGATGTGCGCGTCTGCGCCAGATGATCATGGCACTCCAAGGATGAATGGGAATTTGGAATTTGGAATTTCGTTTATCGTCAATTTTCTGCCGTTATAGGTTAAATTGTGACCAGCCAGTCGCTATTGGTGGAGGAAACAGGGGTGCCCGGAGGAAACCACCGCCTTACGCCAGGCCACTGGCAGCCTTCTCACATAATCCAGCCGAATGGGTTCAAAACTATTCACATTTAAGAGTTTCTTCTGGATTCTAGACACTCATGCATTATCGGAAATTTTCTATAAGCGAGTCTTTTGTGTTTTATAAGCATTGGTTGAGGAGGTAGGCTACCCATAAACATTTTTGTATTCTGCTAGAGAGATTTCTCTAAACATTTCAGTATTGCTATCTAATGGGTTGACTGGAATAATTACAGCTTTGGTTTAGAAAAAGAAGAATTGTCTGTATTTTGTTTATGTTTAATCACAGAATACACCCACACATTACAATTTTTAGATGAGCCCTTGGCCTTCAGAGACCCCAAGGGGTCCCTAATATTTACCATAATTGGAGATCCATGCGTGACTTTCATATACAGCTGTAGCATCGTTCTTCTCTCTTTTCAAACTCTCCAAGACATGGTTTTAATTCATTCAAGACGGTTCCAGTGTGATCGCTGACGTCTGCAAATGAACATGGAATGTAATTACAATAAAGCAAAGAACTGGAGGTTAACATATAGGTACTCATGACATTTTAGGGTGTTTTTCGGGTGTAACTTTTGAACCGCTGAAGATATTACAATAATGTGTTCAGGTTTAGGTGGCAGATTGATACCCTTCATAAACAAACCTTAATGTTTCAATTAATTTGAGTCATGGGTTCACCCTCATACCTCATCTGGATCCAGCCAAAAGTCGGTGGAACTCAACGAAACTCCTCAGATAAAAGTTTCAATTCATTTGAGCCATGGGTTCACCATGTAATAAAAACCTATCTCCTGATTGTATGGCGCTTCCGACATAAAAGACCATTAACGGTAAGACTACTGCCAGGCAATATCCTTTCAGTTTATCTGGATCCAGCCAAAAGTCTGTAGAACTGAACCCATGAACCTCAAATTAATTGGTCATATTTGAGCAATGAGTTCACCCACATACCTCATCTGGATCCAGCCAAAAGTCCGTAGAATTAATTGGTCATATTTTGGCTGGATCCAGATGAGGTATGTGGGTGAACTCATTGCTCAAATTAATTGGTCATATTATCTGAGCGAAGCTGATAAGTTTCGATATGTGACGCCCAGATATCATTTTATAACTAATTGAATTCAACCCACCACTCGCTTCTTCAAGTGCTTCAACCTGTCCCTGTCCCCAACGTATGTTGATCCATTTGTCATCTGCATCTTCATCATGCCTTCTGCTCAGAATGGGAAAGAATACTAGATAGTTGACGGTATTGTTTGGTGACACAAATAGATGTGCGTCAACTTCGCCTTTTACATCAACATAAGGCAACCTGAAAATTAACCCACAACAACAAGCAATTTAATCTAATTTGCTTCGACTAATATAGAGTAGAACATATATATCTTCCCATGTTTATATATGTTGTGTACAAGATGTAAGTTTGTACAAATTATAATTTGTACAGGGTTTTTGTACAAGTTATAAGTTTTTTGACACCTACCTTCTTGCAACAGGAGATACAGGTTTAACTTATAAAATGTACCAGTGTAATGTTTTAAATTCAAAATAATATACGTCAACCTAACATTTAGTGCTATTCTCCTTGCCTTCTAACTGGAAATGAGGATACCTGAATGGTTTAAATTCTAATTTTATTTTTTTCCTTATACCATATTCATATCTATACAAAATCTTTGTGAGGTCTTATAATGTTTTTGCATCAATGCTCAGTATTAGACTGTATCACGAAGTTGTGAAAAATTGACAGAAAAATGCGGAGCAAAAGACTGTGTGCTTGCATCATCCATTTTTGTTCAGCAGGTCATAAAACACTGATAATTTGTACAAAAATTCTGTACAAATTATAATTTGTACAACATTACAACTTGTACACAACATATATATATATATCCCATTACTTCACATAAATCCAGGGGTGCGTTTTTTTATTCGAAATCGTTATCATGATTCAAGATCCGGATTTCGATTCCGCGTTTTATTTTCCGAATCAAAATCATGATTCTGAATCTGACGAATCAAAAGGCAGGCGTGATTTTTATACAAATCAAAATGGCGGAAATGCAGCAGACGCCAAATGCGGAAAGTCAAATTGGTGGTAAATACATTATAGATCTAACAGACTTCAGCAGATGCATGAAAAATACGACTGGTTTATTTCTGAACATTTGTAAAATTGATAGATTGTACAGAAAAAAGTACTCGCATGCTATGTAACAGTGCATTGAGTAACGGTAATACAACTTCTGAACTTCCAGTTTCTAAAACCACTTGCATTTTCATTTCATAAGATCTTTGTGTATTAAAAAATTCACAAGCAGTAGCTAAACATAAAGCAATTTCATTTGACTCCATTTTGAATATTTTAAGAAAATCATTTAATGACAAATCATGTCGTTTTTTATTCAACGAATCATGATTAAGATTTGGAAATCATGATTCAGAATCCTATTTCAGATTCACAATAAAAAACGCACCCCTGCTACAATTCAAGTGAATCGATATACATACATCAACACTAGCTTTAAGCTATCATCGATGTGAATCAAAAGTGAATCAAAATCGTTCGCCCAATGTATGCTCAACTTACATGATTGAAACCTTTAAAATGTAGCCTGCTACAATTCAAGTGAATCGATATACATACATCAACACTAGCTTTAAGCTATCATCGATGTGAATCAAAAGTGAATCAAACAGGTTAGGGAAAACGACATTTTTAGCTATAATAGCTAAAATTAGCTATAGAGCTCTAATTGCTTTAAAAAAAGCTATAGTTGGATAGCTAAAAGCACAGATCCCTAGCCAGATCCAGTCCCATCTGTAGTAGGCTCAAGAAATAATATACAAGATTGGACACGAAATCAGAACATGTCTATCCAAAAAATGACCACCCCAAAACAGGGCTCCGGTACTGACCTATATCTTTGCCATCCCTCACGTTTCGAGTTATCAATATCTGCCCTGTAATCTCTTCTTCATATTGAAGTTTTAATGGTTACATGATATCACTTGTTGACGCTGAAAATAGCGTTTTCCCGGGAGAATTATTTCAAATTTTCTGAGCGGAAAGATATCAGATCACAAATTTGATCACAGCTTTGAAACTACCCCAGGTGGCAATTATTTGCATATCTAATTTTAGCTATTGAAGTATTATAGCTAAAATTGTCGTTCCCTAACCTGTCAAAAGTGAATCAAAATCGTTCGCCCAATGTATGCTCAACTTACATGATTTGAAACCTTTAAAATGTAGACCGGAAATGGCGAAAGGTATATTAGACAGTTTCGATTTTTTTTCTCGTCAGAAAAACAGGTTAGGATTTAATTCGCTATATTTTTCACGCCTGTTTGTTATGAAAGTTTCAATTTATATTTAACAATATATTTGTCGGAATATTAAAAAGGAAATCTGATCACTAAATTTATGCATTTATACGAAACTAATTTTGCACTATATCCCGTCAGATTTACCATAGCGACGTTTTTCTACAACATGGAATCAATGTGCGGAATGTGGAAAATTCACAAAACTCTACATGGTAACTTTACATCCATACCATGCTTATACTTTGAAATGTATAAATATCTGAGTTAAAACAGCATCACTACTAGATCTAGCATGTCTTCTTATGTTAATACTTCTGATAGAACGATTAACTTATGATAAGGGCATTTTCCGTTACTCAACGTCGCGTTGCGCATTTTACATTTCACGCTTACAGTCACAGGAATAAGCATTGAAGTCAATGGGCATTTTTAAAACCAGTAATTTTTTCATTATGAACGACTGTAACACTACGGCCTACTACCACATGACTAAAGGCGAGACTAAAGGCGAGACAAAGGTTATAACCGTATACAACTGTTTATTTGTAACAATAAAGGCGAGATACTATTTGTACTAAGTATTCTAGATGTGGATGACTGGACAGTTGGACGGGTGAAACCTTAATAAATAAGTCACAAATCACAGAAAATCAAAAGAGTAGTTTTAACGACTAGAACTAAATGACGAAATAAGAGGGAGAAAAATTTAACGACTAAATCATAAAATCATAGTTTGCACACGACCCGAAAACCTACCCTCTAGTATAAATTAGAAGTCAAAATCATCATCTTGGCCTTTCCCATCTACTCTCGATTCAATCAGGTCAGGAATCAGAGCACTATTCTGTGTAGGGAACAAAACTTGTTGGATTTATTTGTTGGATTTATTTAAATCAAAGATAAGTTGTTTGTTAGAATTTTGTCAGAAGTATTCTATTATGTATTGTACATGATAAGAGATATTGTTTAAATAGATTAGCTATGTTCGTTGAATTTACTGATCTGAATATTTACTTGAACAAAGAATTGTAAAACATTAGATTTAAGAATTGTGGATATGAAGTTGTGTTAAGAAATTTTATTAAGAATTTCATGATCTAATAGAAACTCAAATTGTTATTGTTAACTTAGATGTTGATATTAATTTTAAATCCATATCATATGTTTGAAGATACTGCTATTAATTTTAGATTCACATTATATATTTGAATATGCTATTTCTGTATTGTTTGTCAACACCATTATCACGACATTATTAATAATAACCTCATATTTTAAACGTATTTGATCTTGTTTGTTTATTTCTGTCCGCATCATATAAAAGATTGTTACAGCTAATTCATCACTAAAGTTACGAACCTGTAGGTAGATAACAAAGTCGCAAAAGAAACACAACGCATGTAATTAAAGATATAAGACAAAATTATAACCACTATACGATAATGAGCAAACGATGCTGATGTAGCCGATGGTAATTAAACCGAAAAACATAATTAATTAACTATAATTAAATTAAACTAAAGACTACTAAGTCAAAAGCCGTCGGGCTACATTAGAACGTTTAATTTGGTGCCTTATTCCCAGGATTTAGTGATGAGTACATAATTAATAATTAAAATTGTTTTTATTTGTGTAACAGGAAACATAAGGGACGGACTTGACGCCGAGGTTTTGTGCCACGAAACAAAAGGGGACAAACAGAAGAAAAAGGTCAGTGCTTTTCTTTACCTTGGCGCCAGGAAACACACAGCTGATTTAATATAATTATGGAAGAACAACCCCCACCAATTCAACAACTTGCAGATGAGATTAGCTCGTTACACACTACATTGTCAAGTCAGTCAGCAATTAATACGATAACTCCTTTTTTCGGCGAGCCGAAAAGATTTAAGGACTGGATTAAGGAAGTAGAGAAATTTTGTTTGTTAGGTAATTGCGACGATTCTCGCAGAAAAAGAATTTTATTTCAAACGTGTAGGGGTACAGTCAGTGACTTTGTACAGAGGTTTTTGACATCAAACCCGGATAGCGGGTATGACAGATTAAAAGCCGAATTAAGACTTAGGTTCGGTGACGTAATTGATCCACAACATGCATTAAGACTGTTACGCGAAACGAAACAAAAACCGACAGAAAACGTAGTTAGTTACGCGGAACGGCTGCTATCATTAGCACATGAAGCGACCGACGGAATGCAGGAGGGGACGAACTCACTTGAGCGAGTTATGATAGGACAATTCATTGATGGTCTAGCGTTCGACCATTTAAAATTAAAAGTAATGCGTACAAATCCGGCAACCTTCCAGGAAGCTGTAAATGTAGCACTAGGAGAACAAAATCTAAGGAAAAGATTTAGTTCCAGTAAGGGTCAAGACTATGGCAGAAATTTAGAAGCCGATATAGGGGGACCGGAACCCATGGACATTGATCACGCCCGACCAACGCGTCGTTGTGCTAGGTGCGGTAGGAAAAATCACCAGACGCGCGATTGTAGAACCACAGTACACGAGGTCACGCATAGGCCGACACCGGTCGTATCAAATTCCGACAGACAAAGACAAACACATCCGACTAAGTTATGTTGGCAGTGCGGATCTGCAAAACATTTTAGGCGTAACTGCCCGAAGGCACGTTTAAACTAACGCCGCCCCCTCACTCAGAGTCAAAAGAGGGGGCGTTCTTTAAAGGAGCCGTTAAGATGAATTTTAACGAAGACCCCACTTCATGCTTGATAAAGATTTGTCATACACACAAAATTAGAGCTTTAGTTGACACGGGCGCGGGCGTGTCGTTAATAAGTAAGCGTATCTTTGATCAGTTAAAACAAAAACCAAGACTTAGGGAATCACATGTGACATTACAATCAGTTAGCGGCAGTACTCTAAACGTTTTAGGTATAGCTTTATTTGACTTCACGATAGGAAAAAGTAAACTCAAACACGAATTTGTAGTAGTCAAAAATATTAACAGAAACTGTATTTTGGGTAGAGACTTCTTGAGAAAATTTGATGCTCGGATTTATTATGATCTCAAACGCATTCGCATAAGACAAGAATATATACCACTACAAAGTGACATACACATAGCATCACTCGTACGCCCAGGGAAAGACATAGTCATAAAACCATACACCTCAGTCATGACAATAGGCCATGTGAAAACACACGACCTTATACCGCCGGGTGAGTATCAATTGAGACAATTAGGAGACATAAACGACGAGCCAGGGCTCACAATCAACGACAGTTTAGTTACCATTAAAAACCACCGCAATATACCCATTATGTTGGTCAATGACACGGGAAAAACGATAAAAATAAGAAAGAAAACAATCATCGCAAAAGTTACTCCCATTAACGATATAAATTTGGTTACCTCCCGTGATAAGTTAAAGGGACAGTTCAAAACAGGACAAAATTTGGAATTTAAATATGACAAGAAATACGAACACCTACTTAGACCGTTACTATCTAAATACAGAGACGTTTTTACTAATGACTTGACGGAAGTGACACAAACAAAAACACTCACTTTCTCAGTAGACACCGGAGACCACCCTCCGATTAAACAACGTCCATACCCCACACCCATGAAACATAGACCTATTATTGATAAGGCTATTGACGAGATGCTTCAGGCAAAAATCATTGAACCCTCTTCTTCACCCTGGAACTTCCCCGTTGTATTAGTAAAGAAACCAGACAATAGTTTTAGATTCTGTGTAGATTTAAGAAAGTTGAACAAAATAATTAAGGATGACTCTTGGCCGCTTCCTCGAATTGATGAGATACTACCTCTGTTAGGCAGTTCAAAATTCTTTTCAACACTTGATATGGCGAGTGGATATCATGCGGTGCCGGTAGCACCAGATAGTAAGGAAAAATTAAGCTTTTCATGCCCCGGAAAAGGTGCTTATAGGTTTAACTCAATGCCGTTTGGAGTTAAAAGCGCTGGTTCTTGTTACCAGAGATTAATGAGCATTGTGCTAAAAGGTTTAGAACATGCATGTCTAGCGTATCTTGATGACATCATCATCCTAGGACAGACCGTAACCGAACACATAGGGAATCTAGAAGCTGTTCTACAGCGACTTAGGGAACACAATATCAAAGCAAAACCAAGCAAATGCAAATTCCTACTTGAAGAAACGCGTTATCTAGGTTTCATTATCAGTGGAAAAGGTTATCGTCCAGACCCCGAGAAGGTCGCAGCAATTAAGAAAGTACCACCCCCTCAAACAGTTAAGGAAACCCGTTCGTTTATCGGTATGGCTGGGTTCTACCGACGAATGATCCCAAACTTTTCTGGTATAGCCGAACCCCTCATACAACTCACAAAGAAATATGCTAGGTTTAATTGGACGGACGAATGTCAAAAATCGTTCGAGAATCTGAAAGAGGGACTCACTGCAATTCCAATGCTAGGATACCCCGATCGAAACAAAGGTTACAGATTATATACTGATGCGTCTGCCACTTCCATTGGCGCTGTTCTTTGCCAAGAATGTGATTCTGAGGAAAGTATTGTCCCGGGGATACCGAATGAACGTCCTATCCATTTTCTATTACACAAATTAAGTCCAACAATGCAGAAAATGTCAGTAATTGAACGTGAGGCATTCGCACTAAAATTTGCCTTAGATAAATTTCAGATATATGTTCAAGAGTCCCATGTCACATGCTTCGTTGATCACCAACCTCTCAGATATTTACTAACAGCAAATCTTACAAACAAAAAGTTGCAGAGCTATGCTTTGTCCATTTCTGGGTATAATGTTACAATAGAATACATAAGCGGGAAAAAGAATAGAGTAGCTGACATGTTATCTAGATGTAGGCACGAAGATAACGACGAACCGGTACATGAGTATACCGTACCGGGGTACATGGAAGTAGGTAAACATGCATACGAGGTCAAACCGCCCGAAAACGATGTAGAAAATCGTGAGGTTAACGTAGTAAATCTAAATGCAATAAGACCCACCAAGGATGCATACAGCCCCGATAGTACACCAGAAATCACAACCACACCAGAATATTTTGACGCCCAGATAGACATGAAAACAGAACAGATGAATGATGAAAAGTGCATGAATATCATCACCCAATTAAAGAACAATGTTGAGACTAGTCAATTGCAGAAATATATACTTGTCGATGAATTGTTATACTACTTGAGTGACAGAGACGAAGACCCGATACTACGGTTATACATACCTGACCAGTTAAGCAACCGACTCATAACCGAATACCATGACAACCTATCACACGTAGGTTTAGACAAGTGCTACGATGCAATGAGGCGTAAATACTTCTTTCCAAATATGTATAGACAGATTTACAAACATGTAAATCGTTGCATAATCTGTGCTAGCCGTGCCAGGTCAAACGTTAAGATACCTGTACAAGACACTAGGATATCACACTCTAGTGGCATAACATGGTCTGTAGATACATCGGGACCATATAGACAGAGTACGTCTGGGAACCGATACCTCATTACGTTTGTAGACGAAAGTACTAAATGGTGCGAGTCTTTTCCGGTTAGAAATAAAACGGCCGAAATCGTTGCAAACCTGTTCTTGGACGAGATAATCCCAAGATTTTCAATACCATACCAGATACGATCTGATAACGGAACAGAATATTGTAATGCCATTATAAGTCACATTTGTAAGGAACTCAATATTGCCCATATCACCACGAGCCCATATAACCCACGGGCGAATGGACAAGTTGAACGTATAAATCGTACGCTGAACAACATGATATCTAAGTACGTAAATGATGGGGATGTAAATTGGGATTTACAAATTAACGCATGTCTAACCGCAATACGTTGCACACCTTCTGAGTCGACAGGGTATAGTCCGTTCTATTTAATGTATGGTCGTGACCCCGTATTATCGCTGGATACATTACTTACCCCGCGACGAAAATATATGGGAGAAGATCTTTCTAAGATATACATAGAGAACTTACACAGGGCCATGACTCATGCTCAACGTAACATGCGAAAGGCGCGAAACACACGGAATCGATATGCAAATCAAGATACCCGTGAACCAAAATTAGAGATAGGACAAGCCGTTATGCTTAAAAATAACGCACGTACAGACAAATTAGACACACACTATAAAGCAAATTTCAGAATAATAGAACAATTGTCACCGGTCACGTTTAAGATAAAAAATGTAGTTGACGGCAGCACACAAACTGTTCACGCCCGAAATCTTAAAGCGATCGACATAGACAACTGGGAAATCCCCAAAGACAGGCTTCCATCTGATAATCGAAGAAGGAAGGCCACTTACGTAGTACCACCCGAGGACGACGCTACGACGGATAGCGATGACGACGGGATGACACAAATACGTCACCGCCGTATAAATGAACGAAGTGACTCTTCTGATAGTGAAGAAAACATTCCGCTAGCAGAATTGAAACGAAAATACCGACGCCAACGAGACCGACTGAATACCACGACGAACAACGGTATAGCAGATATGGACATTGGGCAGATATCTTACATCCCAATAACCAGGGGAGCCCTTCCATACCTGGAGACAGCCGTGTAGTGATTGTATGTTGTATTAACTCCATTTCCAGATGCCAGAAACGCTCGAGTTTGGAGAGCTGGTATTTACTATTTACCGAACATTCAATATTCCTATTATTCACCAAAATACCTCAACCAATCCTCAAGTATCCACCACTACGGCCGCGAAATATAATTTAGAAACAGATGGGTTAGCGATTAACAAGGGAAATACCAAATATATATTACTCAACGATGAAGAAATCGAGTACTGCTCGCAGACGTCCTTTTGTCACATACCAAAACCAATGTACTCGGTAGAATTAAACGATGCATGCATAGTACATTTATTCCTCGATAATAAAAGTAAAATACAAACAAGTTGCAATAAACTCGCGACGACGAACGCCCAACTACCTTCAGCAATATACATTACTAACGGAATATGGGCATTAACCTCTGTACAGCCATTACGACTGTCGATAAAGTGTAAGGAAGTACACGGTTTAGAAACTTCATCTATCGTTACTAAAATACCTTTTGATATAGTTAAATTACGAACGGCCTGCAGCGCCGATAATGAGTATATTTACCTGCCAGCTTCGTACGATGATCACCTAACAAGCGATATCACAGATGATTTGTTATCAGCTATCAAAATCTCCTTGAATATTTCAAGCGTGAATATGTGGAAAGACTTTACAGCTAGGATAAAACACTATAATCATACCCTCATCCCGCGGAAGTTAAGGGAGTTAGAATACATACCCATGAATTCACTGATAGAGGAAATCATGCATACAAACACGGATGAAAGGCCAACTAGACACTGGTCGGTCTATACCGCTTTAATTGGACTTGTTATCTCGGTCGCAATTGGTATAGGCGTTTACATTTATTGCTTAAGGAAAAGGTACAAATCAGTAGAGAGGCTGTGTTGTTTTAGGGAGCCTAGGTCGGGAAAGGACACTGATTTGTCTGTGGTAGGCTTGAAAGCCTCGGCGCCAAGCCTGAGCCCGCCCACAAGCACCGTGGGGCTACAGAAAGAGGAGGTCGAATATATCGCTTTATATCCGACATTGTCAAAACCTATTGTTTAGATTAATTGGATAACCTCCTCAGAACATTATTGTAATAATGTTGTAAGATGATTGTAAATTGTGAAGATATATCCCTTGATCTTTTACTGTAAACGCAGCTTAGCGTAGGGATATTACAATGAATATATATTTGTGTACATACCTATAAGATGTATTGGTGTTATATACATATTACTGCCGTATAATTTTATTGTTTATGTTTCATATCCAAATGACATGGGACCCCGCGGATGTGACAACTGATGTATCACACGTGTATTCGAAAACAACATGTGGGTGATGTCACATATCGGTATTAATGAACGGTAAAACCGCGGATGAACTCCAAAGTGTACATAAAATGTGAATAATTTGTTTATGTTTTAATGAATACGAACATACGTAATGATCAACTTCCGAGACGACATCTCTACGCAGATACGACGGACGACCATTAGACGAACGACAGGAGAAGAGGAATCACACAACACCACGAGACGACCGACGCAGAAGGGTCTACATCCTTACACCAGGAGTGCACGCCTGTGTGGACATTTTGTTAAACCAACCGTGACGGATTCTCGACTCCTGCTATTTATCACATTATTTATGTTTATTATATTGATATCAGTAGTTTTATGCTATAATCAAATGTTTAGTACACCTTTGTGTCGATATTGCTGAGTTTGTATGTTAAATGAGTTAAATATACCCGACTTAGCGAACTAACGTAGGTTAGGTGACAGTTTTATGACATAGAAACGATGTCGCGAGAGATAATTGACATCCTCGACCATAAAACACTTGGGATTTTATTATCCTACACATTCCATTAGGTCAATGGGGCTTAGAATGGAAACGATTGATATACAGATCAAATACCCAGTATGGTTAAAGGGGAAGTCAGTTGAAAATTTGTAATAATTTGTATTTAGACTTAGCTTGTTAATATTTTAGAAAA
>CM017564.1:16487361-16502361 GCA_007844125.1 Sinonovacula constricta
ATTCTATATAACATGGTTTCCCACATTTAGAACAGCATCCAGCCTTTACAGGATTCATTTTGAAAATGACCATGTATACGTCTCTTTTAGGGAAAAAAAGAGAGGTGAGTAACCTCTCCTTTGTGATAAAAAGAAGAAAAAGGTCAATAACCTTAGAAACAAAAAAAAAGTTTCCTTCTTTGTTTCTATCCATTGAAGGCTATCATGAACCCATTGCACAGTAAGAAAGGTGAAAAATAACAATTATACACAAAGATGTTTGAATCAAACAATTATTTGTTTAGAACAGATCAAATCTAAACTATTATTCCACAACTTTTAGTTTTTCAAGAAATAAAGAAGTCTTTGGATTTTCAATAAATTAAAACATTTAAAGAAATGCATAATTAGGATAATTACAATTCCTAAACAAGAATTTAGATAAAGAAATACCAGAGGGGATTTTAAAGAAGAAGCTCTTAAATTATTGTATTTAAGTTTTTTTCTATGTTGAAAGAAGGTTCTGATCTCTTTTTAACTGTAAGAACTATGTTCACGAAAGAAAATTTATTTTAAAAGAGATATGAGATACATTAGAATGCTAACAGCTAAATATTTCAAATTATGAATTAGTTAAATATTCTAGAGTTGATAAATTGTCATTTGAACTGTAATAGCATGTTGTTTTGAAACAAGTCTTATAATAAAAGCTAATGGAATGTACTACATATATAATACGGAAATAGTAACAATTTATGTTTAAATAAGAGGACTGTAATATATATTTTTTTGAAAGTATATAACAGTAACTAGGATAAAACAATCACAGGGCGACATTAGGTTATAACATTTGAAACAGTTAAAAATATGTACAGTATTTATCTTTAACCTTCTTGAGGTAGGTGTTAAAAACATCACAAGTCACAAGCATTTATTGGTTAAGTGTTTCAGTTTATAAGTGAATCCTGGATTAGGGAAGATACTTGTTTATAATAGCATTTTAATAACACAAAGTTGTAAAATCCTTATAACTTGTAAAAAAAAAAAAAAAACACACACAACAAAAATAATCACAATATACATAACATTTGACTTTAACCTTTAAGATAGAAGAGAGAACTAATAGTGAAACCTATCAGGTCTTCTCCTCTGTCTTGATGGATAACTCCTCATAACTTCATCCTCTTCCCCTCCCCCCTCCTCCTCTTCTTCCACCACATCTTCCTCTCCCCCCTCCTCCTCTTCTTCAACATCATCTACATAACCAGTCTGCATCCAATTTGTAATGCTATTTTGAAAAATCCAAAATAAAAAAAATATAAACACCAAAAATGAAATGATGATGGCGATGATGATGGTGAATATGGTCATGATGAAGGGTCCTATTTAAAAAAAAAAAGAAAAAAATTAATAAAAACAAAATTAAACTTTGAAAACACAGAGAGGTTACATTAAATTTGTGTGTATTCTAAGGAGAGAGGTTAGTCATGTTTTATACGAATTCTATGAAGAGATGTAGAAGAAAATGCAAAAGGATCCTCTGATGGTGATTTGGGTGAGGGTGTTGACACTGTAAACAATTCTATGGATTCTTCCGATGGTGTGAGTGATGGGGGTTGAAATGTAGGCATCTCCATTCTATCAATGTTTTCCCTCCTCCCCCCTCTTCTACAGTACTTACACACCACAATTAAGATGATGATGAAGATGAAGATGATCATGACCATGATGACGATGATGAGGGTATTATCTATAACAAGAAATAATAAAAAAAAATAAAAGAAAATATAATTTTACTATTATCATAGTTTTAGAATTAATTAGATCTAGTGAAATTTATTTTACAAAAGTCAGTGAAAGTAGGAAAATATACCATATTACAGAGATTAATATAATTTATTATTGTTTTAATGTTACTGCAAAATCCAATTTTATTTGAATATGTATGGTAATATTGAGTTTTCCGAGAAAGTTTTTAATGAGTCGTTTTTATCATAGTAGATATTGAGATGAAAGTAAATTAAGTACCCGTCAGTGTTGATGTTCTAGTTGTCATAGTTGGTGATGATGATGATGGCACTTTTGTTGGAATTGATGATGATGGTGATGATGATGGCATTCTTGTCAGAGTTGATGTTTTGATAGACTGAAAAAGATATAAATAATAAATTTTATTTTATTATCAAACATATAAGATATTATTCTATAATAATAAAAAATGACAGAATTATAATACTGTATATATCAATATACATACACATATTATGAAACATGCATGTAAAAAAGAATGGTGTATTAGATCAAGATTTACTTGTCTTCTAAAATATAATTAACAATTTAATCTGTAATTAATTCTACACTTGTACTGTATGTTTTAACCCTTTTTTTTATACATGTCTAAATCTAGAATTGAACCAGGGATTAATAGGTCTAATAATGCTGCATAAAAAATATTCAGAATGTAAATAACCGAGAATATTATACTCTAGATGTATATATGTAATAATTAAGATTATTCTGTTGAAAAAATTACTTACGTTACATTTAAATAATTGTCCACCACTGCTAAGTGTAACGATCTTGTTAGGCGAAATCAAATTTTCACATGACAGCTGCACATCTTCCATAAAAATCCAATCAACATATGGAGCGTTTAAGAGATTTATAACCGCCCCGTTGAAATTTCCTACTAAGCGCAGTCTCCTCATTTCACCATTGAACTGATAAACACCAGCTCCCCCCCCCAACACAAATTAAAACATCTTGACCTCTGCATACGTTTCTTGAGTGAAACGTGTGTTGTGATGTAACTACATTTAGAAGCAAAACACCCACGGTTATTAAGCTTATCATTTTCAGTTCTTAGTAATACGCAATAAACAATTACCCAAATATGATTTTATTAACCGAATCGGATTTAATTACCCAAATTTAAGTAAAGGAGATCATAATCTAAGCGTTTTAAATGTACATGTTATAATGTTGTGTCTTTTTTTTTTCATGATTTAATATCTTTCTCTAATGTATTTTTGTTTATTCTTTCTTTCTCACCCCCTCTCTCTCTCTCTGTTTGTCTATTTCATTCTTTTTTCATTCTCACCCTCCTTCTATCAGTTAGGTCTAATTTGAGGAGAATTCTTTCGTTTGTCAACAGCCGGAATTAAAGGATGATGCTTTTACACACTAACTTCGGTCTTTTACCATATTAGTCAGGATGACAATATGTCTGTCAATATACACCAGGTTGTGTAGGTGCAATAGCATAACCTGTTCCCATTCGTCGAGCAAGGCAACGGGTTGGGCTAAGTGAAGACTAGACCATCTCAACCAATAACAAAACGAGAGTCACCATCACCCGCGTGATACATATTGGTTGGATGGTGAGTCTTGCCTTGTTATTGGTTGAGATGGTCTAGTCTCATACAAGCGTGTCTTTTTAACAAGTCATATAAATACCTCAGAGATTAATTACCACACATTACAGCTACGAACTTTAAGAAATTAAGGACGTATTATACAGTTTATCAAAATGTTTTCAGAAAAACGAAGTGTTTCAGGTAGGCTTGTAAAAGCCACATGTAAAATTGGAAAAAGAGAGGTGTGTGTCACACCTTTTAATGGCGAGACATGGGTCCATATTTCGGATCCATCCAAAGGAAAGAGCGTTTCCCTACACCTGTCAGAGGTGTGGCAGCTTGTTGAATTATATTCAAAAATATGCGAATTCGATAAAGCCTGGTATTTGAAGGTAAGTGTATAACTATTATTTTTTTTTATGATTTTATACAAACAAAATATTAACATGGTGTTATTGGATATATTGTTGATTTTTAGTAAATACATGCTTGATTTTCACAAAATGATATTTTTATAATATACAACACACCTCCAAACTAACATATCTTCCAGACTCAAGACCCCCAGCAGGTCATCCAACAACAACAACATGAACCTAAGCAGCAGGTCATCCAACAACAACAGGAGCCCGAGCAGCAGGTCATCCAACAACAACAGGAGCCCGAGCAGCAGGTCATCCAACAACAACATGAACCTAAGCAGCAGGTCATCCAACAACAGGAGCTCGAACAGCAGGTCATCCAACAACAACATGAACCTAAGCGGCAGTTACAGACCACCCAGCAGGTCCAACATCAACAGTTCCCTCAGTCGCACACCACCCAGCAGGTCGTTCAACAACAACAGTTCCCTCAGTCGCACACCACCCAGCAGGTCGTTCAACAACAACAGTTCCCTCAGTCGCATACCACCCAGCAGGCCGTTCAACAACAACGGTTCCCTCAATCGCACACCACCCAGCAGGTCGTTCAACAACAACAGGACCCTGAGCAGACTCCTCAACTTTTCTCCCCCATTTCCCCTGTGGGAGAGGTATGTCTATATGACAATTGTATCGAAACCTAATTTATTGACTTACTAAGGTTTAAACTTATGTTCTGGTATGATTTCTCTTTGCTCAAAGTTATATTTCAGACTTTGTTTCATCATTTTTAAATAATTCCATTAATATGTTTTGAATATTTGAATTATAATGACTGTTTTTATACATATTTTGGTCATCTCATTATACAATATTCTAGATAGTTTGTATGTGTTTGAAAAGACAACATCTAAAACCATGTAAAGCTAGTAATAGATTTTGATTTTATTAACAGTTTACGTAACTCGGATTTCAGGATGTGATAATCATCCATAAGGATGATTTCAACGGAGGAGAGGAAGTGTTCTATGCATATCCGGTGAGTTTTTTGTTTTGTTTTATATATGTTTTGGAAAGGATGATAAAAAGAAGAGTCATTCACTGCAAACATTTATTGCTATAGTAATTAGCAAAACATTTTCTGTCGTGAGACAACAATAATTTACAAATGTTACAAGTAACACAATAATTAATACAATAATTCATAAAAAAAAAAAAAAAAAAAAAAAAAAAAAAAAAAAAAAAAAAAAAACATTTTCCAAAGTGCAACACTGTTAATGTATATTTCATATAAAATAATCACATTTTTTTCTATCACATTACAAGAATAATCACAGTTTTAAACATTAAAAATTAATAGATATATCTCAATTTTCAGATCCAAACGGAATTCAACTAAAGCAAAATTGTCTTGTGTGTGCTGTGTATTTTGAAGTGTCGTGTTTTTGAAGTGTAATGTTTTGCAGTGTCGTGTTTTTTTTTTTTTTTATTTTTTTTTTTTTTTTTTTTTTTTTTTTTTTTTTTTTTTTTTTTTTTACAAAAGTAAAGACTTATAAATTTCATTTCTTTGTTATTTTATAATGTCCATAAGCATAGCTTGAAACCCCATCATTTAGTAAATAACGTTTATCATCGAAACAAGACAACCCTATTTTATTTGTTTTTTCTAAATAAATTTCATGATTATAACTTCTCAGTGTATTCATTTGTGATGATAATGAAGTTTCATTGAATAATACATTTTTATAATCTTGTAAACTCAATTCGTCTTTAACAACGACTTTAGAAATTCCTTTGGCGCGTTTTTCTTCTCTATCATCACAGCTAAATGCATACATTTTCGATCTTAATCCACTGTATTCACTAATGCATTTTTCATTTGTTTCACTTTTCATTTTTCCCATCACTTTTTTGTTTATGTCACTCTGCAGGAAGTGATCCTTCGGAAAGTCAGAGGTATCAAATAAATGGGAATGATTATACATGTCTTGAAACAGATCATCAGTTTCACAACAAAACAAGAAGGAGTCAGTGTCCGTCATCTGTAACTGAACTTTGTTATCATATTCTCGTTTCAAGTGGTTGTAATAAAAATCGTACATAGTATGTTTTGACAAGTCTAATATAGTCATCCCCACATAAATAGGCTTATTTAATTTCACTTTATGCTTACTTAGTTCCACACCGACAAGATCTTCTGAGAATATTCTATGCAGTTTGTAAGTAGATTTTGCTGTCAACTTCTTGAGTCGCTTTTCCGTATGGACCAGCTCCACGGATCGATGTTTTCGCATGTTTTCCATGGTTTTTCCTGAAGAAGAAGAACGTATTGATTTATTAGTAGGTATATACTCTTGTTTACATATATTTTTATAAGCTATGGTTAGAAAATAGTTCTTTGATAGGTAACAATCATTGATGATAGTATTAAATGATGTATATCTGAAGTACATGTAAAACATAAATTATCGATAATGAAACTTGTTTCAACTAACGTGTTTAAAAAAGTAATTTAAAAAAAAAAAAAAAAGTTCTTTCTACAATGTCATGATATATCTTTCGTCTCATCAATGTATATTACAATAAATATACAGGTAATCTGACTTCATGCTTACCATGTTAAATTGACAAGTAATTATTAATTATTAAAAGATATAAACTTACCAAAGACTGAATTATTCATCAGCTTGTAGAAGTTTTTCTCAAATGTTGACTTTGCCAGCTGTCGCATTCTTGTGTTGAACTCGACATAGGGTTCCATAAAAGCCTCTTGATGGAACTCCAACACTCTGTGGATCTTTTTCAGCTCCATACCTAGCTCCAAGTACAACTGCAGAGTGCGATAATGAACAACATACTTCTCTTTGTCCTCGAGAGTGGTAAGTAGTTTTTCAACTTTTGCTCTAGGTGGTAAATTATCATTTTCAGATTTGTTATTGAGTTTTTTCCACACTCTTTGTGCATAAGGAGATAACTTTTCGTTGGGAATGAATTTACGTTCGGGTGCCAAAGGATAGTCATTGTGACTATCGTGTAAATGTTGAGGATAGTGTAAATCAACCTCTAAAATATACCCGTATGGACTATTCTCTGGTATAGCTTTGACATCGAGAATCTCAATTTCATCTTCTGATAAAAAATTAAAAGATCCTATAGGTAATCTTTGAGACATACTAAAACCGTATAGATTGTTAACATCAAAGTAAGCGAGATAGGATGTTTCTTGTCTTGTATCATATTCTTTTAAGTAGGGGTTGTTTGCTTTCTTGTATCTATTGGAGATTTGAGAAATTCCACCCCTACAACCCATCTCCACCATCAGAATTTTTTGGGGGTCATCTAAAAGTTCTAATGTTACCCCTGTCATTTTTAACATAGCCTGCCAACTTAAGCCCGGACTGGTGTAAAAGTGACAAGGGTCGAGATCATAACATCTTTGTGACACATCACGGAAGTTTTCAAACACATCCGCTAATAACAAGACATCGGTTTTGAGATAAAGATCATGATAGTCACCGAGGGTTTTACAATTACATATTTCAAAAACATGCTTTCCATGGTTAAAATTGTCTTGTGATATTGTTTCTTTTGTAAGTGAAGAATAGAATTCTTCTATTGGAGGAAGTTGAGTCTCGACATAAAAGATGAGCATCGAAATTTTTTAAATTATGAAAAATAACAGGGATGAAATTGACTTGATTGGCTTGTAAGTTACAATTCATGTGCGTAGCACCGATAAATTCTCCTGAAGTGTGATCATGATGACGTGCTTTTTTGTCTTTTTCCGTGAAATCATTTTTGCAGATGCAACATTTGTTTGCTAATTGAAATGCAAGTTCTTCTTGTTCAGTCAAAGATAATGGTTTACTATTCTCCAGTCGTTTGCTTAAATCATCAGCTTCACGTAAAAGTTGTTCAATAAGTATTTTAGGAGCGTCTTCACCCCTATATAATACTGTCTCTTTTGTATAATTTGTATCTGTGGACACAATCTTATATCCGAATGAACATGGTTCTAAAAGCTGTGTTTTAATCGATGAACCAGACTGATTCGGGTTATGTATAGGCTTGTTCAGTGTTTCAAAATCTGCATATATCACAAAAGGTACGCGCATTGTTTTTTCAAAAGACTGAAACTTGAGAAATTTGTCTTTCTCTGATGGTAATTCAATTTTTTGTTCTCCATGAACTTGACAGTATTGAATATGTTCCTTCAACAAATCATCTGTGGTAAAACCATGAAGACAATAACGACAGAAATGATATAAATTCTTTTCTTTACGTTGTGAACTTAAAAAAATGTTTATATTCTTAATGAGAACATAATGTGAATTATGTTCTGACTGTAAAAGAAGGTCTATGTGATGAGTTGTAGTCAGACATTTTGTAACGCGAAGGGGTACTACCTCATTGTCTTCAAAACCAAACACACTGACCGATACAGACGGGTTTTGTTTTTCGAATTTAGAGATTTGATTTAATGGTAGTGGAAAGCATAAGTTATCAACATTCAATTGAGACTCAAAGGATTCATAATGACTTACCAGAGGAGAGTCCAAAGGGTTTAAAGATGCAAGACAACTCCACAGAAAACATTTTTGGTCCACATTTCTGATATTTAATAACGACCTAGAACGTCTCAACGTCTTTGGTAATTCAATATAACTAGATCCAATTTTTGGTTTATATCTTACTGTGTGAAATTTAAAATGAATGATTTTTTTCATTATCCACCCAGAGCTTTCTCGCAAATATTTTTCAAAACTTTGAAACATTTTTTGAAACGCTTCATCAAAATCATTTTCATCGAAGGTATCTAAATTCAAAGTGATATAAGTAAGCGAACGAAAATATGGAGAACTTTCTTTTTCTTGATTTTCAATTTTGGTGAGGCTCACTTGTACTGATAAATACCACTTTAAAGCACCTGCTAGTAAACGTTTTTTCAGAAATCGATACATTTTCTGTTTAACATTGGCAAAGAAGGTTAAAAGATCGTATTGCTCATGTTGATTTGGATAAATTGTTATGTCTTCAATGTTGTTATTTATCGCATATTCATGATCTGTAGTGTTATCCATTGGAGAAGGTGATGGTTGACTGATATGATCCGATGAGTTAACGTCCGCCGATGAAGTAGATGGCATCTGGTTGCTATAATTATGATCCATGGAGGTGGTTGCACCATGTCGTCGTAGGGGAGGTGCTTGTCTGCTATAGTTGTGATCTGAGTCTGCACCGTTGCCTGTTTGTGGTGTCATAGGATCGACTAAGGTTTGCCGCTTCATCTTATCACTTCGATGATGTTTTTTTTTCACATGATGTGTTAGGTAGTCTTTCCTCCTGAATTTGGAATCACAATAACTACAGTTAAAAAATGTTTTATGAGATAACACATGTCTTGTTAATTCACACTTCCGTGTGTATGTTTTTGAGCAAATTTCGCACTTATTTTCCCTTTTTGATACTTTATTTTCTTTATTTTCATCCTCGTACAGTTTTCGTTTCAGATTTGTAATTTCCTTTTGTAATTCTGCACTATCATTTGGGTATCTATCGAACAACACATCAATGAAGTCCGACATGATTAAAGCCACACGTTGAACTGAAGAAGGGAAGTCAATATAAGGTATTTATAGATTGCGCCAATTTTGAATGTCACATGTCATACGTAATCCATTTGTGGTTTAGCCTATTGATATCCTCTGTTCCATTTCGTTGCATATCAATTGTTTTTGTCTTCTTTCTTTTTTTAACAACTGGCTCCGATTTATTTCCAACATTTGATTTCTTATTGGTTGTTTCATCAAATGCTGTATTTGTTCGTTTCACAAACAATTTTTTATTTTTGTCCTGATTTTCTACTATATCACCTCCTCCACTCTGATTTATATTTAAATTCTGTTCGTTTTTCGAAGACAAAAGGTATTCATATTTTGATTTAGGGATCAATACTAGCTCTTGAGCCATGATTTGCACGGTCTAATTAATAGAACTATATATTTTAAATACTTTAATAAAATCAGCTGTCTCTGTCTTCGAGTTAATCCTTTCGATACTAATCTTCGAATGATTTTTCTATAACGTTTCACAGTATTTTTATCACCTTCACTAATTGTTAGATTACCCATTAAGGCATTGTAAATCACTTCAATGATCACATCCATTTGTGATTTTGTTATGTTTTTGATTAGCTGTTTTTGTTGATGAATATCCGAATGAATAAAATATTGTAAAAATTTTTTTTTTCTTTTTCTAGTTTATCACCCATATTTCTCCTTTTCAGGTCGGAATACAGTCAATGTCTGATGGGGTAATATGTTCGTACGAAGTTTATATAGAGGGTGTGAATGTGGACTAACATCAACGAGTAAGTACTTATACCTTTTTGCTGTTGCGCGTTTAAATGCATCCATAAAAAACTTTGTTTCTCCGGGGAACATTTGTCTAGCAAGTGTTTGAATTTGAAGTTGATCCCTCTGGTTATTAAACAATATAAAGTAATGACTGTTTAAACTAATTGTACGGTAATACTTTCCTCCTGTGAATAAATTTTGAACGAGAAAAAATACTGAAAAGTTATGATGATGACTGTAGATGGTGAATAAGTTAACAATATCCACACTTTCTGAAGCTTTTTGAGCTAAGTCATCCAACACTAAGATTTTAAATCCTGGTTCCATAGACCACATATCCATGTCTTCTTTGGAAGGGAGACCTTCAAAAAAGTTTATATTCGTTACAGTTTTTTTCATGTCATCAAATAGTTTTTGATGTGTTGAATAACAATAAATAATTTTTTTTGGAACTTGGGAAAACATGTATTCCGAATATTTAAACAGCTCATATAGAAACGTTGTCTTCCCACTTCCGCTAGATCCAGCTACAATACAAGTAGCCGGACTTTCAAATTTGATAACAGTTTCTGTCATGTTTCCTCGAAGATAACTTATGGGACAATGACATAAAACAAAAACATTTGCAAATATATAGTTAAAGATTTTATTTTAAAAAGATGGTATTCATGTTATTCAAAACATACAATGTTGCATAAAATTAAAAAAAAAAAAAAAAACGCGAAAAAATAGTAAAAATAAAGAGATTTTTCAACTTCATATAATATGAAGACAAAAAACATAAAAAACAAGTATACAATGAGAAAAAATACATTAAAACGTTTTTATATATTTTGATGAGGTGTCTTACAAAATGAAACACATTCTGCAAAAACATTGCTAATATAATTATATACATAAGCGTCATTACATTCTTGAATGTTTGTAAAAGTATTTACAATATTAAAAAAAGACACACCACTCAATCTTTGCAACAAGATAAACAAACAATACATCCCACAAACATCACTATATTTGCTTTGTAACTGTCTTGAATTTACGATTACGTTATGGAAATTTGATACATAGTCAGAAAAATAGGTGTTATAATATGCAAGTGGTTTCCCGTAAGTATCAAAATACTCAACGGTGGATGAGTTCGGAAAGAAAAAAACGCACCAATGTCGTCCTTCGTGTAAATGTCTCTCAGTATTAGCGATTAGCGATAAAACCACTTGGAAAAGTTTTTACTGGTGGAAGTTGATCTGCAGCAAATACACCTAAAATATATTTTTTTAGAAGTGGGCAGCAGTCTATACAACATTGAAGCTGTACACTGTTCATTCTGTTATAATGTCTCTTTGACTATTAATTTGGAAAAATCCAGATGAACTACTGTACACTATACAGCTTGTTGTAGTAGTTAAAGCTGTTCTAAACTGAACGTCTAGTCTCACATTTCCTTGTTTTACTAAGGCTAAAAATGAATCTTCTAAAAAATTAGGTTCTAACTGAAATGCAAACAAGGGAGATGTGTTTGCAAAATCTTCCCTATTCATATCAAGACCATCGTCTTTATTCCACTTTCCATTAGTGAGAAATAAGTTTGTATATGCCCTCATAAAGCTCCGTCCTTCTGATGAATTAAAATTTAACTTTAATGGACTGCCCCATACAGGGATACCATCGGCATATAAACATATACTTTGAATATCACAATTTAAAAAATGAAATGGATTCGATTTATAATCACCAGATAATGCATTTGATTTAACAAAGGTTATAACTACAGTATTTGGTTTATGACCCTGAAATAAATTGTCCCATGTAAACATTGTACTTCCAGTGGCAATGGTTTGTGAACGACATTCTACACTGTTGAATGGATATTTTGCCGGAGTGGTCTTCAACATCTCAGCGTGGGCTATGATTAGAGCCGGATTGACTCTCACTTTTTTTGCTAGTAAGTAAACATCTATTATTTTCACCTTGTAATCAGGTGTTACATCTCCAGAACACAAAGAGAATGATGGAGAACTACGATACAGTTTTAATTTTACATCCACTTGGTTTAATAAGTATCGCTTTAATGTAAACAAGCTATGGTATATCGGTCCCTGAAGATCGACAATCTTTGAATTGGAAATGTATCTAGCTCTTTGGAATAGACCGTTGTTGGTTCCACTAGCATCGGTGTCTTCTGGATGGTCATCATCATCTTTAATGAAAAGCTGCGAAGTCAATTGAGAACGTGTAGGACCATATCCTTCATTCATTAAAGTGTGTATTATCGCAATGTAGGGATTATAGTTCGATGATATAATTGCCTTGTTCTGTAATGTTACTTCCGTAGTTGAAAATAAAGCCTGTAAAAATAAATTCACAGGTCCAACCTTCTCACTGGTAATATTAGTCCCATCAGGATTTGTCACCTTCAGTTTTACGCATAGTTGCGTTCCTCTTAGATCGAGATAGTCCATAGAATTTTGACCACTAATTTGAAACTCAAGAGGCGTGTCATTGTCTGACACTTGTGATAGCGGTCGAATCTCTTGATAATACACATCACTTACAGCTACTTGGGTAGGCGGTAAATCAAAGAGTAACAGCTCGTTGGGTACACCCTCACTAAATCCGTCCTCTGAGAAATACGACATTTCAATGAAATATGTCCCAAGTCGTGGGTAACTTATGTCCTTTTGGGATAGCTTGTTGAACTCGTGTTGTTAAATTGGTCTTCTTTTTCTTCGTTTTAGACTGTTTTGTTGAATTGGTCTTCTTTTCCTTCGTTTTAGACTGATTTGTTGAATCGGTCTTCCTTTTCTTCGTTTTAGGTCTCTTTTCTATCTGATTATGATGTTTTTTTGATATTTGACGTATTTTCGTTGATTTTCTGCTCCTTTTTGTTGTTTTTTGGTGTGATTTAGTACTTCTTGGATCTTTATGGTTGGGAATTATGTTCATACCCTGAGCACTTTCTTGTCTTTGCGGTAGTGTCGATAATTCAACGTGTTTTATATCATCCCTCTGTAGCTCACTTTTTGCTTGTTCCACTGTTTGTTCTATTGGCGATACTGTCTTGATCTGTATTTTATTACTTTCTTTATAAGGTAAATACATGCCACTTCCTTTTTGAATTGTTTTAGTTTTGAAAAAGTCTATCCAGTTTTGAGGATTCGGCACATACAACTTAGATTGATTCATAATTCGGGTAAAATGGGAAACGTTTAAAATGAAGTGTCATGTACAAAGGAGAATCTAGAAATGTCGCAAATTCTCCGTTTGAAGTCTTTATACTAAATTCAAGTTCTCGAATATCTGACTTGATAAGTGGTAAATAAAATGGTGTGTCAAATATGTATCTCCAACTATTTTTAGCATTTTTATCTATCCTTCTCAAGATAGAGTGTTCACTACTGTCGACGATGCTTTCCTTACATATATTTGAATAAATAAAAAGAGTTTCGTCTTTTGAGGATATTTTACTTTTTAGATTGATTTCTTTTAAAGCAACTTTCCAGTACCCATCCAAATTAAGAGACATGTTAAGTTGTACTTTAAAGCGAAATGGTCTATTTTCGGTAAATATATCACTACTTTCGTCATTTCTTACGAACATATAATATTCCATGTCACTTGCTTTGAACCTCCTTTGCATCAACCCAACTGTCAAATGATTTTGGGAATCCTTCCCATCGAACGAAGTATTGTATTTGTCCTTTTATTTTTCTCCTTTTTAAGACTTTTTCGATAAACCAGATGCTTTCTTCATCTTTATCAACACGTATCATGTCACGTTCGTTTAAATAACCAGATATTTGTTCATTATTCAAATCTATTATTTTATAAAACGGTAAACCTTGTTTAAAAATTCTACTTTTAATTCGAAAAACCTCTGTTGTGTATTGTTGTTGGTAAGCACGACGAAATGGATGTTTAGTATAACTTAATCGAACTAATTCACCTATTTTAAATTTAAAGCGTGGTGTTGGTATTTGTAACTTTTTAGGTTGTAGGTATGCCGCGCTCCATACCTGTAAAGCATTTTTACTTGTTATACTACTTGGTTTAAGCCCATTAAGACCTCGATGAGGAGAGTTATTATAGTTAGTCACAATGTCTTGTAAATGATCTATATACCGATAAGTTCTTTTCTGTCGTATCATTCTAAACAACATTCCTCGCAATGTACGAATGACTCTTTCAGCATAATTTGCTTTTGCTTCACTTTGAGTATTAAATAAGTAAACGTCCTTTTTTTCATGAATTGTTTAACTTCTTTATTGATAAACTCTGAGCCCTTATCCGTCCTTATTTTTGTAAATTTTCGTGTTTTTAAAACATTTTTTAGCTCTGATATAATGTTGTTAGATTTTTTATTCAAAAGAGGTCGCACGATTAAAAATCTTGACAATATATCTATAACAACTAGTAAATACCTAACTCCATCGTTGTACTTGGAGATATTTTCGACAGACATAAGGTCCATATCAGCTTGATCGTTAAGTCCGGCAACTTGAACTTGGGGTGTTTTACGTTTTCGTATCACTTGTTTCTGCACAGCGTATGCATCCTGATTGTCCAACCATTTTTGAATAAAGTTTAAACTAAATGTTTTTGGATATATTTTTTCCAGTATTTGCTGTAATTTGTTGGCACCTAAAAAAACCCCGGGGTTCTTTGGGTTGAAATAATAGTTGGACAGAATGTGTTCCTTCTGTGTCTTGTCCATTACTGAATATAAAATGAACTTATCTGGAATAAATACAAGACATTTTAATGTAACAAACAAAACACGGTTTTAATAAATAACAAAAACAGGATTTGGTTTATCGTGTATTTATACTTGAAGTAAGAACATATAATATAAAACGCATATTAAAAATAAGACAATTTAATAGCAGTGTCAATCTCTTTTATCACGCCTTTAAATTGAATCCATTGATCTACATTCAAACCAATACCAAT
>CM017564.1:16512361-16718993 GCA_007844125.1 Sinonovacula constricta
GCTAAAAAATGTTTTAAAAACACGAAAATTTACAAAAATAAGGACGGATAAGGGCTCAGAGTTTATCAATAAAGAAGTTAATCAATTCATGAAAAAAAAGGACGTTTACTTATTTAATACTCAAAGTGAAGCAAAAGCAAATTATGCTGAAAGAGTCATTCGTACATTGCGAGGAATGTTGTTTAGAATGATACGACAGAAAAGAACTTATCGGTATATAGATCATTTACAAGACATTGTGACTAACTATAATAACTCTCCTCATCGAGGTCTTAATGGGCTTAAACCAAGTAGTATAACAAGTAAAAATGCTTTACAGGTATGGAGCGCGGCATACCTACAACCTAAAAAGTTACAAATACCAACACCACGCTTTAAATTTAAAATAGGTGAATTAGTTCGATTAAGTTATACTAAACATCCATTTCGTCGTGCTTACCAACAACAATACACAACAGAGGTTTTTCGAATTAAAAGTAGAATTTTTAAACAAGGTTTACCGTTTTATAAAATAATAGATTTGAATAATGAACAAATATCTGGTTATTTAAACGAACGTGACATGATACGTGTTGATAAAGATGAAGAAAGCATCTGGTTTATCGAAAAAGTCTTAAAAAGGAGAAAAATAAAAGGACAAATACAATACTTCGTTCGATGGGAAGGATTCCCAAAATCATTTGACAGTTGGGTTGATGCAAAGGAGGTTCAAAGCAAGTGACATGGAATATTATATGTTCGTAAGAAATGACGAAAGTAGTGATATATTTACCGAAAATAGACCATTTCGCTTTAAAGTACAACTTAACATGTCTCTTAATTTGGATGGGTACTGGAAAGTTGCTTTAAAAGAAATCAATCTAAAAAGTAAAATATCCTCAAAAGACGAAACTCTTTTTATTTATTCAAATATATGTAAGGAAAGCATCGTCGACAGTAGTGAACACTCTATCTTGAGAAGGATAGATAAAAATGCTAAAAATAGTTGGAGATACATATTTGACACACCATTTTATTTACCACTTATCAAGTCAGATATTCGAGAACTTGAATTTAGTATAAAGACTTCAAACGGAGAATTTGCGACATTTCTAGATTCTCCTTTGTACATGACACTTCATTTTAAACGTTTCCCATTTTACCCGAATTATGAATCAATCTAAGTTGTATGTGCCGAATCCTCAAAACTGGATAGACTTTTTCAAAACTAAAACAATTCAAAAAGGAAGTGGCATGTATTTACCTTATAAAGAAAGTAATAAAATACAGATCAAGACAGTATCGCCAATAGAACAAACAGTGGAACAAGCAAAAAGTGAGCTACAGAGGGATGATATAAAACACGTTGAATTATCGACACTACCGCAAAGACAAGAAAGTGCTCAGGGTATGAACATAATTCCCAACCATAAAGATCCAAGAAGTACTAAATCACACCAAAAAACAACAAAAAGGAGCAGAAAATCAACGAAAATACGTCAAATATCAAAAAAACATCATAATCAGATAGAAAAGAGACCTAAAACGAAGAAAAGGAAGACCGATTCAACAAATCAGTCTAAAACGAAGGAAAAGAAGACCAATTCAACAAAACAGTCTAAAACGAAGAAAAAGAAGACCAATTTAACAACACGAGTTCAACAAGCTATCCCAAAAGGACATAAGTTACCCACGACTTGGGACATATTTCATTGAAATGTCGTATTTCTCAGAGGACGGATTTAGTGAGGGTGTACCCAACGAGCTGTTACTCTTTGATTTACCGCCTACCCAAGTAGCTGTAAGTGATGTGTATTATCAAGAGATTCGACCGCTATCACAAGTGTCAGACAATGACACGCCTCTTGAGTTTCAAATTAGTGGTCAAAATTCTATGGACTATCTCGATCTAAGAGGAACGCAACTATGCGTAAAACTGAAGGTGACAAATCCTGATGGGACTAATATTACCAGTGAGAAGGTTGGACCTGTGAATTTATTTTTACAGGCTTTATTTTCAACTACGGAAGTAACATTACAGAACAAGGCAATTATATCATCGAACTATAATCCCTACATTGCGATAATACACACTTTAATGAATGAAGGATATGGTCCTACACGTTCTCAATTGACTTCGCAGCTTTTCATTAAAGATGATGATGACCATCCAGAAGACACCGATGCTAGTGGAACCAACAACGGTCTATTCCAAAGAGCTAGATACATTTCCAATTCAAAGATTGTCGATCTTCAGGGACCGATATACCATAGCTTGTTTACATTAAAGCGATACTTATTAAACCAAGTGGATGTAAAATTAAAACTATATCGTAGTTCTCCATCATTCTGTTTGTGTTCTGGAGATGTAACACCTGATTACAAGGTGAAAATAATAGATGTTTACTTACTAGCAAAAAAAGTGAGAGTCAATCCGGCTCTAATCATAGCCCACGCTGAGATGTTGAAGACCACTCCGGCAAAATATCCATTCAACAGGGTAGAATGTCGTTCACAAACCATTGCCACTGGAAGTACAATGTTTACATGGGACAATTTATTTCAGGGTCATAAACCAAATACTGTAGTTATAACCTTTGTTAAATCAAATGCATTATCTGGTGATTATAAATCGAATCCATTTCATTTTTTAAATTGTGATATTCAAAGTATATGTTTATATGCCGATGGTATCCCTGTATGGGGCAGTCCATTAAAGTTAAATTTTAATTCATCAGAAGGACGGAGCTTTATGAGGGCATATACAAACTTATTTCTCACTAATGGAAAGTGGAATAAAGACGATGGTCTTGATATGAATAGGGAAGATTTTGCAAACACATCTCCCTTGTTTGCATTTCAGTTAGAACCTAATTTTTTAGAAGATTCATTTTTAGCCTTAGTAAAACAAGGAAATGTGAGACTAGACGTTCAGTTTAGAACAGCTTTAACTACTACAACAAGCTGTATAGTGTACAGTAGTTCATCTGGATTTTTCCAAATTAATAGTCAAAGAGACATTATAACAGAATGAACAGTGTACAGCTTCAATGTTGTATAGACTGCTGCCCACTTCTAAAAAAATATATTTTAGGTGTATTTGCTGCAGATCAACTTCCACCAGTAAAAACTTTTCCAAGTGGTTTTATCGCTAATACTGAGAGACATTTACACGAAGGACGACATTGGTGCGTTTTTTTCTTTCCGAACTCATCCACCGTTGAGTATTTTGATACTTACGGGAAACCACTTGCATATTATAACACCTATTTTTCTGACTATGTATCAAATTTCCATAACGTAATCGTAAATTCAAGACAGTTACAAAGCAAATATAGTGATGTTTGTGGGATGTATTGTTTGTTTATCTTGTTACAAAGATTGAGTGGTGTGTCTTTTTTTAATATTGTAAATACTTTTACAAACATTCAAGAATGTAATGACGCTTATGTATATAATTATATTAGCAATGTTTTTGCAGAATGTGTTTCATTTTGTAAGACACCTCATCAAAATATATAAAAACGTTTTAATGTATTTTTTCTCATTGTATACTTGTTTTTTATGTTTTTTGTCTTCATATTATATGAAGTTGAAAAATCTCTTTATTTTTACTATTTTTTCGCGTTTTTTTTTTTTTAATTTTATGCAACATTGTATGTTTTGAATAACATGAATACCATCTTTTTAAAATAAAATCTTTAACTATATATTTGCAAATGTTTTTGTTTTATGTCATTGTCCCATAAGTTATCTTCGAGGAAACATGACAGAAACTGTTATCAAATTTGAAAGTCCGGCTACTTGTATTGTAGCTGGATCTAGCGGAAGTGGGAAGACAACGTTTCTATATGAGCTGTTTAAATATTCGGAATACATGTTTTCCCAAGTTCCAAAAAAAATTATTTATTGTTATTCAACACATCAAAAACTATTTGATGACATGAAAAAAACTGTAACGAATATAAACTTTTTTGAAGGTCTCCCTTCCAAAGAAGACATGGATATGTGGTCTATGGAACCAGGATTTAAAATCTTAGTGTTGGATGACTTAGCTCAAAAAGCTTCAGAAAGTGTGGATATTGTTAACTTATTCACCATCTACAGTCATCATCATAACTTTTCAGTATTTTTTCTCGTTCAAAATTTATTCACAGGAGGAAAGTATTACCGTACAATTAGTTTAAACAGTCATTACTTTATATTGTTTAATAACCAGAGGGATCAACTTCAAATTCAAACACTTGCTAGACAAATGTTCCCCGGAGAAACAAAGTTTTTTATGGATGCATTTAAACGCGCAACAGCAAAAAGGTATAAGTACTTACTCGTTGATGTTAGTCCACATTCACACCCTCTATATAAACTTCGTACGAACATATTACCCCATCAGACATTGACTGTATTCCGACCTGAAAAGGAGAAATATGGGTGATAAACTAGAAAAGGAAAAATATTTTTTACAATATTTTATTCATTCGGATATTCATCAACAAAAACAGCTAATCAAAAACATAACAAAATCACAAATGGATGTGATCATTGAAGTGATTTACAATGCCTTAATGGGTAATCTAACAATTAGTGAAGGTGATAAAAATACTGTGAAACGTTATAGAAAAATCATTCGAAGATTAGTATCGAAAGGATTAACTCGAAGACAGAGACAGCTGATTTTATTAAAGTATTTAAAATATATAGTTCTATTAATTAGACCGTGCAAATCATGGCTCAAGAGCTAGTATTGATCCCTAAATCAAAATATGAATACCTTTTGTCTTCGAAAAACGAACAGAATTTAAATATAAATCAGAGTGGAGGAGGTGATATAGTAGAAAATCAGGACAAAAATAAAAAATTGTTTGTGAAACGAACAAATACAGCATTTGATGAAACAACCAATAAGAAATCAAATGTTGGAAATAAATCGGAGCCAGTTGTTAAAAAAAGAAAGAAGACAAAAACAATTGATATGCAACGAAATGGAACAGAGGATATCAATAGGCTAAACCACAAATGGATTACGTATGACATGTGACATTCAAAATTGGCGCAATCTATAAATACCTTATATTGACTTCCCTTCTTCAGTTCAACGTGTGGCTTTAATCATGTCGGACTTCATTGATGTGTTGTTCGATAGATACCCAAATGATAGTGCAGAATTACAAAAGGAAATTACAAATCTGAAACGAAAACTGTACGAGGATGAAAATAAAGAAAATAAAGTATCAAAAAGGGAAAATAAGTGCGAAATTTGCTCAAAAACATACACACGGAAGTGTGAATTAACAAGACATGTGTTATCTCATAAAACATTTTTTAACTGTAGTTATTGTGATTCCAAATTCAGGAGGAAAGACTACCTAACACATCATGTGAAAAAAAAACATCATCGAAGTGATAAGATGAAGCGGCAAACCTTAGTCGATCCTATGACACCACAAACAGGCAACGGTGCAGACTCAGATCACAACTATAGCAGACAAGCACCTCCCCTACGACGACATGGTGCAACCACCTCCATGGATCATAATTATAGCAACCAGATGCCATCTACTTCATCGGCGGACGTTAACTCATCGGATCATATCAGTCAACCATCACCTTCTCCAGTGGATAACACTACAGATCATGAATATGCGATAAATAACAACATTGAAGACATAACAATTTATCCAAATCAACATGAGCAATACGATCTTTTAACCTTCTTTGCCAATGTTAAACAGAAAATGTATCGATTTCTGAAAAAACGTTTACTAGCAGGTGCTTTAAAGTGGTATTTATCAGTACAAGTGAGCCTCACCAAAATTGAAAATCAAGAAAAAGAAAGTTCTCCATATTTTCGTTCGCTTACTTATATCACTTTGAATTTAGATACCTTCGATGAAAATGATTTTGATGAAGCGTTTCAAAAAATGTTTCAAAGTTTTGAAAAATATTTGCGAGAAAGCTCTGGGTGGATAATGAAAAAAATCATTCATTTTAAATTTCACACAGTAAGATATAAACCAAAAATTGGATCTAGTTATATTGAATTACCAAAGACGTTGAGACGTTCTAGGTCGTTATTAAATATCAGAAATGTGGACCAAAAATGTTTTCTGTGGAGTTGTCTTGCATCTTTAAACCCTTTGGACTCTCCTCTGGTAAGTCATTATGAATCCTTTGAGTCTCAATTGAATGTTGATAACTTATGCTTTCCACTACCATTAAATCAAATCTCTAAATTCGAAAAACAAAACCCGTCTGTATCGGTCAGTGTGTTTGGTTTTGAAGACAATGAGGTAGTACCCCTTCGCGTTACAAAATGTCTGACTACAACTCATCACATAGACCTTCTTCTTTTACAGTCAGAACATAATTCACATTATGTTCTCATTAAGAATATAAACATTTTTTTAAGTTCACAACGTAAAGAAAAGAATTTATATCATTTCTGTCGTTATTGTCTTCATGGTTTTACCACAGATGATTTGTTGAAGGAACATATTCAATACTGTCAAGTTCATGGAGAACAAAAAATTGAATTACCATCAGAGAAAGACAAATTTCTCAAGTTTCAGTCTTTTGAAAAAACAATGCGCGTACCTTTTGTGATATATGCAGATTTTGAAACACTGAACAAGCCTATACATAACCCGAATCAGTCTGGTTCATCGATTAAAACACAGCTTTTAGAACCATGTTCATTCGGATATAAGATTGTGTCCACAGATACAAATTATACAAAAGAGACAGTATTATATAGGGGTGAAGACGCTCCTAAAATACTTATTGAACAACTTTTACGTGAAGCTGATGATTTAAGCAAACGACTGGAGAATAGTAAACCATTATCTTTGACTGAACAAGAAGAACTTGCATTTCAATTAGCAAACAAATGTTGCATCTGCAAAAATGATTTCACGGAAAAAGACAAAAAAGCACGTCATCATGATCACACTTCAGGAGAATTTATCGGTGCTACGCACATGAATTGTAACTTACAAGCCAATCAAGTCAATTTCATCCCTGTTATTTTTCATAATTTAAAAAATTTCGATGCTCATCTTTTATGTCAAGGCATTGGTTTATTTAAAAAGCATCGAGTTCAATGCATTCCACAAACCATGGAAAAATATATCAGCTTTAGCATAGGTAATTTGAGATTTATTGACTCATATGCTTTCTTACCCGCCTCTTTAAACAGTCTAGTTGATAATCTTATCCCAAATGGTTTATCAGCTTTCAAACATTTTCAGAGTGAGGTAAAGGGACACACCACACTTCTGCTAAGAAAAGGTGTCTATCCCTATGAGTACATGAGCACATGGGAAAGATTTAATGAGACTCAACTTCCTCCAATAGAAGAATTCTATTCTTCACTTACAAAAGAAACAATATCACAAGACAATTTTAACCATGGAAAGCATGTTTTTGAAATATGTAATTGTAAAACCCTCGGTGACTATCATGATCTTTATCTCAAAACCGATGTCTTGTTATTAGCGGATGTGTTTGAAAACTTCCGTGATGTGTCACAAAGATGTTATGATCTCGACCCTTGTCACTTTTACACCAGTCCGGGCTTAAGTTGGCAGGCTATGTTAAAAATGACAGGGGTAACATTAGAACTTTTAGATGACCCCCAAAAAATTCTGATGGTGGAGATGGGTTGTAGGGGTGGAATTTCTCAAATCTCCAATAGATACAAGAAAGCAAACAACCCCTACTTAAAAGAATATGATACAAGACAAGAAACATCCTATCTCGCTTACTTTGATGTTAACAATCTATACGGTTTTAGTATGTCTCAAAGATTACCTATAGGATCTTTTAATTTTTTATCAGAAGATGAAATTGAGATTCTCGATGTCAAAGCTATACCAGAGAATAGTCCATACGGGTATATTTTAGAGGTTGATTTACACTATCCTCAACATTTACACGATAGTCACAATGACTATCCTTTGGCACCCGAACGTAAATTCATTCCCAACGAAAAGTTATCTCCTTATGCACAAAGAGTGTGGAAAAAACTCAATAACAAATCTGAAAATGATAATTTACCACCTAGAGCAAAAGTTGAAAAACTACTTACCACTCTCGAGGACAAAGAGAAGTATGTTGTTCATTATCGCACTCTGCAGTTGTACTTGGAGCTAGGTATGGAGCTTGAAAAAGATCCACAGAGTGTTGGAGTTCCATCAAGAGGCTTTTATGGAACCCTATGTCGAGTTCAACACAAGAATGCGACAGCTGGCAAAGTCAACATTTGAGAAAAACTTCTACAAGCTGATGAATAATTCAGTCTTTGGTAAGTTTATATCTTTTAATAATTAATAATTACTTGTCAATTTAACATGGTAAGCATGAAGTCAGATTACCTGTATATTTATTGTAATATACATTGATGAGACGAAAGATATATCATGACATTGTAGAAAGAACTTTTTTTTTTAAATTACTTTTTTAAACACGTTAGTTGAAACAAGTTTCATTATCGATAATTTATGTTTTACATGTACTTCAGATATACATCATTTAATACTATCATCAATGATTGTTACCTATCAAAGAACTATTTTCTAACCATAGCTTATAAAAATATATGTAAACAAGAGTATATACCTACTAATAAATCAATACGTTCTTCTTCTTCAGGAAAAACCATGGAAAACATGCGAAAACATCGATCCGTGGAGCTGGTCCATACGGAAAAGCGACTCAAGAAGTTGACAGCAAAATCTACTTACAAACTGCATAGAATATTCTCAGAAGATCTTGTCGGTGTGGAACTAAGTAAGCATAAAGTGAAATTAAATAAGCCTATTTATGTGGGGATGACTATATTAGACTTGTCAAAACATACTATGTACGATTTTTATTACAACCACTTGAAACGAGAATATGATAACAAAGTTCAGTTACAGATGACGGACACTGACTCCTTCTTGTTTTGTTGTGAAACTGATGATCTGTTTCAAGACATGTATAATCATTCCCATTTATTTGATACCTCTGACTTTCCGAAGGATCACTTCCTGCAGAGTGACATAAACAAAAAAGTGATGGGAAAAATGAAAAGTGAAACAAATGAAAAATGCATTAGTGAATACAGTGGATTAAGATCGAAAATGTATGCATTTAGCTGTGATGATAGAGAAGAAAAACGCGCCAAAGGAATTTCTAAAGTCGTTGTTAAAGACGAATTGAGTTTACAAGATTATAAAAATGTATTATTCAATGAAACTTCATTATCATCACAAATGAATACACTGAGAAGTTATAATCATGAAATTTATTTAGAAAAAACAAATAAAATAGGGTTGTCTTGTTTCGATGATAAACGTTATTTACTAAATGATGGGGTTTCAAGCTATGCTTATGGACATTATAAAATAACAAAGAAATGAAATTTATAAGTCTTTACTTTTGTAAAAAAAAAAAAAAAAAAAAAAAAAAAAAAAAAAAAAAAAAAAAAAAAAAAAAAAACACGACACTGCAAAACATTACACTTCAAAAACACGACACTTCAAAATACACAGCACACACAAGACAATTTTGCTTTAGTTGAATTCCGTTTGGATCTGAAAATTGAGATATATCTATTAATTTTTAATGTTTAAAACTGTGATTATTCTTGTAATGTGATAGAAAAAAATGTGATTATTTTATATGAAATATACATTAACAGTGTTGCACTTTGGAAAATGTTTTTTTTTTTATGAATTATTGTATTGATTATTGTGTTACTTGTAACATTTGTAAATTATTGTTGTCTCACGACAGAAAATGTTTTGCTAATTACTATAGCAATAAATGTTTGCAGTGAATGACTCTTCTTTTTATCATCCTTTCCAAAACATATATAAAACAAAACAAAAAACTCACCGGATATGCATAGAACACTTCCTCTCCTCCGTTGAAATCATCCTTATGGATGATTATCACATCCTGAAATCCGAGTTACGTAAACTGTTAATAAAATCAAAATCTATTACTAGCTTTACATGGTTTTAGATGTTGTCTTTTCAAACACATACAAACTATCTAGAATATTGTATAATGAGATGACCAAAATATGTATAAAAACAGTCATTATAATTCAAATATTCAAAACATATTAATGGAATTATTTAAAAATGATGAAACAAAGTCTGAAATATAACTTTGAGCAAAGGAGAAATCATACCAGAACATAAGTTTAAACCTTAGTAAGTCAATAAATTAGGTTTCGATACAATTGTCATATAGACATACCTCTCCCACAGGGGAAATGGGGGAGAAAAGTTGAGGAGTCTGCTCAGGGTCCTGTTGTTGTTGAACGACCTGCTGGGTGGTGTGCGATTGAGGGAACCGTTGTTGTTGAACGGCCTGCTGGGTGGTGTGCGACTGAGGGAACTGTTGTTGTTGAACGACCTGCTGGGTGGTGTGCGACTGAGGGAACTGTTGTTGTTGAACGACCTGCTGGGTGGTGTGCGACTGAGGGAACTGTTGATGTTGGACCTGCTGGGTGGTCTGTAACTGCTGCTTAGGTTCATGTTGTTGTTGGATGACCTGCTGCTCGGGCTCCTGTTGTTGGATGACCTGCTGCTTAGGTTCATGTTGTTGTTGGATGACCTGCTGCTCGGGCTCCTGTTGTTGTTGGATGACCTGCTGCTCGGGCTCCTGTTGTTGTTGGATGACCTGCTGCTTAGGTTCATGTTGTTGTTGTTGGATGACCTGCTGGGGGTCTTGAGTCTGGAAGATATGTTAGTTTGGAGGTGTGTTGTATATTATAAAAATATCATTTTGTGAAAATCAAGCATGTATTTACTAAAAATCAACAATATATCCAATAACACCATGTTAATATTTTGTTTGTATAAAATCATAAAAAAAAATAATAGTTATACACTTACCTTCAAATACCAGGCTTTATCGAATTCGCATATTTTTGAATATAATTCAACAAGCTGCCACACCTCTGACAGGTGTAGGGAAACGCTCTTTCCTTTGGATGGATCCGAAATATGGACCCATGTCTCGCCATTAAAAGGTGTGACACACACCTCTCTTTTTCCAATTTTACATGTGGCTTTTACAAGCCTACCTGAAACACTTCGTTTTTCTGAAAACATTTTGATAAACTGTATAATACGTCCTTAATTTCTTAAAGTTCGTAGCTGTAATGTGTGGTAATTAATCTCTGAGGTATTTATATGACTTGTTAAAAAGACACGCTTGTATGAGACTAGACCATCTCAACCAATAACAAGGCAAGACTCACCATCCAACCAATATGTATCACGCGGGTGATGGTGACTCTCGTTTTGTTATTGGTTGAGATGGTCTAGTCTTCACTTAGCCCAACCCGTTGCCTTGCTCGACGAATGGGAACAGGTTATGCTATTGCACCTACACAACCTGGTGTATATTGACAGACATATTGTCATTCCTGACTAATATGGTAAAAGACCGAAGTTAGTGTGTAAAAGCATCATCCTTTAATTCCGGCTGTTGACAAACGAAAGAATTCTCCTCAAATTAGACCTAACTGATAGAAGGAGGGTGAGAATGAAAAAAGAATGAAATAGACAAACAGAGAGAGAGAGGGGGTGAGAAAGAAAGAATAAACAAAAATACATTAGAGAAAGATATTAAATCATGAAAAAAAAAGACACAACATTATAACATGTACATTTAAAACGCTTAGATTATGATCTCCTTTACTTAAATTTGGGTAATTAAATCCGATTCGGTTAATAAAATCATATTTGGGTAATTGTTTATTGCGTATTACTAAGAACTGAAAATGATAAGCTTAATAACCGTGGGTGTTTTGCTTCTAAATGTAGTTACATCACAAATTACGTTTCACTTAAGAAACGTATGCAGAGGTCAAGATGTTTTAATTTGTGTTGGGGAGGGAGCTGGTGTTTATCAGTTCAATGGTGAAATGAGGAGACTGTGCTTAGTAGGAAATTTCAACGGGGCGGTTATAAATCTCTTAAACGCTCCATATGTTGATTGGATTTTTATGGAAGATGTGCAGCTGTCATGTGAAAATTTGATTTCGCCAAACAAGATCGTTACACTTAGCAGTGGTGGACAATTATTTAAATGTAACGTAAGTAATTTTTTCAACAGAATAATCTTAATTATTACATATATACATCTAGAGTATAATATTCTCGGTTATTTACATTCTGAATATTTTTTATGCAGCATTATTAGACCTATTAATCCCTGGTTCAATTCTAGATTTAGACATGTATAAAAAAAAGGGTTAAAACATACAGTACAAGTGTAGAATTAATTACAGATTAAATTGTTAATTATATTTTAGAAGACAAGTAAATCTTGATCTAATACACCATTCTTTTTTACATGCATGTTTCATAATATGTGTATGTATATTGATATATACAGTATTATAATTCTGTCATTTTTTATTATTATAGAATAATATCTTATATGTTTGATAATAAAATAAAATTTATTATTTATATCTTTTTCAGTCTATCAAAACATCAACTCAGCTGATAACATCAACCCTGACAAGAATGCCATCATCATCACCATCATCATCAATTCCAACAAAAGTGCCATCATCATCTTCAACAACCCTGACAATGTCATCATCATCACCAACTATGACAACTAGAACATCAACACTGACGGGTACTTAATTTACTTTCATCTCAATATCTACTATGATAAAAACGACTCATTAAAAACTTTCTCGGAAAACTCAATATTACCATACATATTCAAATAAAATTGGATTTTGCAGTAACATTAAAACAATAATAAATTATATTAATCTCTGTAATATGGTATATTTTCCTACTTTCACTGACTTTTGTAAAATAAATTTCACTAGATCTAATTAATTCTAAAACTATGAAAATAGTAAAATTATATTTTATTTTATTTTTTTTTATTATTTCTTGTTATAGATAATACCCTCATCATCGTCATCATGGTCACGATCATCTTCATCTTCATCTTAATTGTGGTGTGTAAGTACTGTAGAAGAGGGGGGAGGAGGGAAAACATTGATAGAATGGAGATGCCTACATTTCAACCCCCATCACTCACACCATCGGAAGAATCCATAGAATTGTTTACAGTGTCAACACCCTCACCCAAATCACCATCAGAGGATCCTTTTGCATTTTCTTCTACATCTCTTCATAGAATTCGTATAAAACATGACTAACCTCTCTCCTTAGAATACACACAAATTTAATGTAACCTCTCTGTGTTTTCAAAGTTTAATTTTGTTTTTATTAATTTTTTTCTTTTTTTTTTTTAAATAGGACCCTTCATCATGACCATATTCACCATCATCATCGCCATCATCATTTCATTTTTGGTGTTTATATTTTTTTTATTTTGGATTTTTCAAAATAGCATTACAAATTGGATGCAGACTGGTTATGTAGATGATGTTGAAGAAGAGGAGGAGGGGGGAGAGGAAGATGTGGTGGAAGAAGAGGAGGAGGGGGGAGGGGAAGAGGATGAAGTTATGAGGAGTTATCCATCAAGACAGAGGAGAAGACCTGATAGGTTTCACTATTAGTTCTCTCTTCTATCTTAAAGGTTAAAGTCAAATGTTATGTATATTGTGATTATTTTTGTTGTGTGTGTGTTTTTTTTTTTTTTTTTTTTTTTTTTTTTTTTATACAAGTTATAAGGATTTTACAACTTTGTGTTATTAAAATGCTATTATAAACAAGTATCTTCCCTAATCCAGGATTCACTTATAAACTGAAACACTTAACCAATAAATGCTTGTGACTTGTGATGTTTTTAACACCTACCTCAAGAAGGTTAAAGATAAATACTGTACATATTTTTAACTGTTTCAAATGTTATAACCTAATGTCGCCCTGTGATTGTTTTATCCTAGTTACTGTTATATACTTTCAAAAAAATATATATTACAGTCCTCTTATTTAAACATAAATTGTTACTATTTCCGTATTATATATGTAGTACATTCCATTAGCTTTTATTATAAGACTTGTTTCAAAACAACATGCTATTACAGTTCAAATGACAATTTATCAACTCTAGAATATTTAACTAATTCATAATTTGAAATATTTAGCTGTTAGCATTCTAATGTATCTCATATCTCTTTTAAAATAAATTTTCTTTCGTGAACATAGTTCTTACAGTTAAAAAGAGATCAGAACCTTCTTTCAACATAGAAAAAAACTTAAATACAATAATTTAAGAGCTTCTTCTTTAAAATCCCCTCTGGTATTTCTTTATCTAAATTCTTGTTTAGGAATTGTAATTATCCTAATTATGCATTTCTTTAAATGTTTTAATTTATTGAAAATCCAAAGACTTCTTTATTTCTTGAAAAACTAAAAGTTGTGGAATAATAGTTTAGATTTGATCTGTTCTAAACAAATAATTGTTTGATTCAAACATCTTTGTGTATAATTGTTATTTTTCGCCTTTCTTACTGTGCAATGGGTTCATGATAGCCTTCAATGGATAGAAACAAAGAAGGAAACTTTTTTTTTTTGTTTCTAAGGTTATTGACCTTTTTCTTCTTTTTATCACAAAGGAGAGGTTACTCACCTCTCTTTTTTTCCCTAAAAGAGACGTATACATGGTCATTTTCAAAATGAATCCTGTAAAGGCTGGATGCTGTTCTAAATGTGGGAAACCATGTTATATAGAATGTAGTCATTGCTACTGCATCCTAACTGAAAATGGAGAGTCACACAACTGTCCAATAGAGGATGATGGGTTCCATGAACCTGATACAGAACTGTATGATGAATGTTATGATTAACTCCCCACCCACGACATAACCATTAAAAAAACGGCCCTTTTCAAGGCCCACAAATTCACCTCATGGTCCTTCCTTGACATACCTCCTTGTGTGTGTATGTGTATGCGCACGTGTGTGTGTGTGTGTGTGTGTGTCTGTGTGTGAATGTGTCTGTGTTAACACGAATTCAAAGAGGTGTTCAAGTGATCTGTTACTTAGTGTCTAATAAGTCTGTGGTTCTTTGAACATTTCTTTAAGAAATTCCGTTTTTAAATTCTAGTCTCATTTTATTACTGTGACTTGATTATAGTAATCTTTTACATGTTTATATTTTTATCTTTTGTACTAATGTGAAAGCCTAATGCTTGTACACTGTGATTATTTTTCCATTTGTTATTTCCATTTAATATTCTTTTTTATGTATTTTCACCTTTGATAAAGTTTTCTAATAATGTTTGGGTAAAATGTTACATTTTTTTTAATTTCATAAGAAAACTTTAAAACAATAAACATCAACTTTAACAAATGAGAAATAGATTCATTGAAAAAAAATGTAAAAGTTTTAAAAAGTAAGCAAGAACATTTCAGGTTAAGATTTTTCTCTTTATATGTGTTTTTAATAGTATTATTTATATTAAATTTACACATCTCAGGTTTTACTCTTTATCAAAGTCTACTCATTTTATTTATTTTTTTTTTTTTTTTTGATGCTAATGTGAAAGTTAAATGTAATATTCGTTGTTTTTAATAGTATTATTTAAATTAAATTTACTCATCTCAGGTTTTACTCTTTATCAAAGTCTATTAAAATTATTGTTACAGATTGTTTTATAATAAAAAAGTTATTACTTTGGATATTTTTTAACAACATGTTCATTACTTAGTTTTTACACTATTGTGAAAGCCTCATGCTTGTACATTGTGATTGATATTTTATTCCTTAAACTTTTTTTTGTTTCATTTATTATGAATTTCACCTAGATTGTTTCTTGAAAAATAGTTGATGGTTGGTTTTCTTTACTATATAATAGAAATAATATTTTAATATTCTAGTAAACTTCAAACTTTAAAAAAAGAAAACAGAATGACTAATCTTGTCTTCTTAAAAAAAGTTTTGTATTCAGTGTTGTCTCTGTTTTGGTGTGCTCATATGCTTTTAAAAATTCTTTTATTAGAACTAAGATAACAACCAGATCTGTCGTTTTTATGGTGAAGAAATTCTATTTTTCTTAACTATTCACTTGTCATAGTTGATTAAACTTGTTGTTTTTTAAACATTTTGAAACGTGTCAAGTCTTTTACCCTTAGTTATCTCGCTTGATTGTTATCACACAAAAAACACGTGAAATAAAAGGTGAAATTCAAACGAACTTGCTTCTCTTTTATTCTTTTCAATGTCTACTTATTTAGTATGGTCACTTCTCCGCTTTTCTGTAATTTCAACCTATCTGACATAAAACTAAACAAAGAATTTTTTGTAAACTTTATTATAAAAAAAAACAACGACGTTGACAATGAATGAATTGTTTAAATGAGTAAAATACAATTAAAGGTGATCCTTTCTTAATCTTAGCATCATTCACGGAGATGCATTGTTTTCAACAGTTTAACAAAGCAAACACGATGTAGTACTTTAAGAGATGGATTTCCTAAAATGTTATCATACATCATGTTTTGACACTATCATAAGTTCACATCTAAAACATTACTACTGGACACAACGAAAACCACTGAGTCGTTGGGTCGAACAATAACACTCTTCTTATCAGATTAACTATCAATAGACAGGGGGTTGTACTGGTGACAGGTTCGCACCAGTGACAATAGGCTGGGCTTACGCCGGTATGCCACCAAGATGGTCGCGAATAAAATACTATATAATCTATTACGCCGGTACGCCGGTAAGATGGCCGCGAATAAAATACTATATAATCTATTACGCCGGTAATCCAAGATGGCCGCGAGAGTAGTATTTTATACCTACTAATATCGTTGGTCTTTAAAAGACGATGATTTTTTTGTCATTTGTTGTGATCATACTTATAGAACAGCCGCAGGTCTTATTTCTCATGTATATCGAAAACACAAATAAATATATTTCTATATCAAATTATCAATAATTTATTATTCATAGTGATAATTCATATGCTGGATAATTTTTATATGGCGGCTGAGCCAAGATAAATGGGAACTTCAGTATCGCTACGGTAATATTTTCAATTAATTTGAGCCATGGGTTCACCCCCATACCTCATCTGGATCCAGCCAAAAGTCCATGGAACTATAGGAAACTCATCAGTATCGTTACCGTGATATTTTCATTTAATTTGAGCCATGGGTTCACCCTCATACCTCATCTGCATCAAGCCAAAACTGGATCCAGATGAGGTATGAGGGTGAACCCATGGCTCAAATGTATTGAAAATATTACCGTAGCGATACTGATGAGTTTCCTTCAGTTCCATGGACTTTTGGCTTGATGCAGATGAGGTATGGGGGTGAACCCATGGCTCAAATTTATTGAAAATATTACCGTAGCGATACTGTTGAGTTTCCTTGGGTTCCATGGACTTTTGGCTGGATCCAGATGAGGTATGAGGGTGAACCCATGGCTCAAATTAAATGAAAATATCACGGTAACGATACTGATGAGTTTCCTATAGTTCCATGGACTTTTGGCTGGATCCAGATGAGGTATGGGGGTGAACCCATGGCTCAAATTAATTGAAAATATTACCGTAGCGATACTGATGAGTTTCCTATAGTTCCATGGACTTTTGGCTGGATCCAGATGAGGTATGAGGGTGAACCCATGGCTCAAATTTATGGAAAATATCACCGTAGCGATACTGATGAGTTTCCTTCAGTTCCATGGACTTTTGGCTGGATCCAGATGAGGTATGAGGGTGAACCCATGGCTCAAATTAAATGAAAATATCACTCTAACGATACTGATGAGTTTCCTATAGTTCCATGGACATTTGGCTTGATGCAGATGAGGTATGGGGATGAACCCATGGCTCAAATGTATTGAAAATATTACCGTAGCGATACTGATGAGTTTCCTTCAGTTCCATGGACTTTTGGCTAGATGCAGATGAGGTATGAGGGTGAACCCATGGCTCAAATTAAATGAAAATATCACGGTCACGATACTGATGAGTTTCCTATAGTTCCACGGACTTTTGGCTGGATCCAGATGAGGTATGGGGGTGAACCCATGGCTCAAATTAATTGAAAATATGACTCTAGCGAAACTGATGAGTTTCCTTGAGTTCCATGGACATTTGTCTGGATCCAGATGAGGTATGAGGGTGAACCCATGGCTCAAATGTATTGAAAATATTACCGTAGCGATACTGATGAGTTTCCTTCAGTTCCATGGACTTTTGGCTGGATCCAGATGAGGTATGGGGGTGAACCCATGGCTCAAATTAATTGAAAATATTACCGTAGCGATACTGATGAGTTTCCTATAGTTCGATGGACTTTTGGCTGGATCCAGATGAGGTATGGGGGTGAACTCATGGCTCAAATTAAATGAAAATATCTCTCTAACAATACTGATGAGTTTCCTTTAGTTTCATGGACTTTTGGCTGGATCCAGATGAGGTATGGGGGTGAACCCATGGCTCAAATTAATTGGAAATATTACCCTAGCGAAACTGATGAGTTTCCTTGAGTTCCATGGACTTTTGGCTGGATCCAGATGAGGTATGGGGGTGAACCCATGGCTTAAATTAATTGAAAATATTACCCTAGCGAAACTGATGAGTTTCCTTGAGTTCCATGGACTTTTGGCTGGATCCAGATGAGGTATGGGGGTGAACCCATGGCTCAAATTAATTGAAAATATTACCCTAGCGAAACTGATGAGTTTCCTTGAGTTCCATGGACTTTTGGCTGGATCCAGATGAGGTATGGGGGTGAACCCATGGCTCAAATTAATTGAAAATATTACCCTAGCGAAACTGATGAGTTTCCTTGAGTTCCATGGACTTTTGTCTGGATCCAGATGAGGTATGAGGGTGAACCCATGGCTCAAATTTATGGAAAATATGACCGTAGCGATACTGATGAGTTTCCTTCAGTTCCATGGACTTTAGGCTGGATCCAGATGAGGTATGAGGGTGAACCCATGGCTCAAATTAAATGAAAATATCAGTCTAACGATACTGATGAGTTTCCTATAGTTCCATGGACTTTTGGCTTGATGCAGATGAGGTATGGGGGTGAACCCATGGCTCAAATTTATTGAAAATATTACCGTAGGTATTTTTGCCCCAAAAGGTATTTTCGTCCAAAAGGTATTCTTGCCCAAATGTTGTTTTTTTTTTTCTGAATATTTTCAAGAAGTTTTTTAGTTTCCTAATGTGTTCGAGACCCGAAAGGGGTATTTTCAAAAAGTTTTTAGTTTCCTAATGTGTTCGAGACCCGCTACGAATTCGAACGTTAGCGCAAAAGGGAGAGTATTTCCGCCGATGTCGGGTCTTACCACCACGGAGTTTTCCTTCTTTTCCTATAACCAATCGTTAAGGTTGCGTCCATCATATCAAGACAAGTTGATATTAAAAGCAGTTTGTCAACGCGTGACGCTCATTTCGTTCGAGGCTGCACAGTTAACGACAGAATATGCAATGAAAGAGCAATGTATTTACAGATTTTCAGAGACTCGCACGTGTTCGAGCTAAACCATGACTTGTGTGAACTGTTCTTCATGAGCTTATCCATCCACAAAACTTAGTCGATATAACCAAGATGATATTGCGAAATTAGCCGCATTAGTAAACGGTCAAATAGTATTCTAGAAGCGTCAATGTTTTCTAGGACATGATAAGTCAATCAAAGACACCACCTACACACATCGTAAAAAAGAATGTAGATTACATCCTACATCTTTCAGTCGTTGGATGATTCCAATGTATGACTTTGTAATGATTCATTTCATGTGTGCCATTTTTGCAGTCCTAACTAGGCACGTTGCTTTTGAACTATTTGACCTGGAGTCACGTATCTATGAGTGGTTACCCAACCTTATGACAAAAATGTGACTTATACACCTCCATATCACCAAAACGAATACATGCGAGATAACATCAACAATCCTTTTCAACTCTCCGGTAATTCTACACCCATTCTGGCTCTATGTTAACAGTTCACCATTGATAAAAAATGTGAATCATCTCGACCACATTTGACACGGTCATACACCTACAAAATATGCGCATCTTTGAACATTAAGTTTTTAAGCAGATTGCAGCCCATGTCGTCGTTTCATCCTGGAAGGGAATTTATCATAGCTGCTTTTATAGTCTTGCATGCAGCACTTGTCTTTCCAGAAAACATTCCAAGCATGTTTTAATAGTCCATAGAAACTTTTGTATAACTTATGTCAATTTCTTTACGTGTAGTAAATTCACAATACCGTAGTAACCTTTTCCTTATATGGAAGTTGATCTCGTCAGTAGGTTAATAACAAAGAATGTCCCATGACGCACCTACCCTGCTTAAATGAAAACAACCACCACCCACTGTAAAATGCCACTCCATATTTAACACGCAATTTCGGAATAAACAAAAAAGAAAGAATTATATATCCAAAATTATAATCTAACACGTTGCATCACCCAGCTTGCTATGTGTGCGTAGGCTCGTGACACGTTGCCTCACCCAGCTTGCTCAGTTTGCGTAGGCTCGAGTCCCTATAAAAGCTTTTTCTTTAAAAAAAATCAAGTCATAGCACGTTTGAACTCACTCTTAAGATTATTACTATTTCACTGGATTAAATTTTAAAATGGATCATTTCATGACCACTTTTATGGATATGACAAGTGATATGTGGACAGAAAATCGGTCTAGCCAGGATCATATTAGACGTTATTTACACGAGCAAATTTACGACTTAAACGGCCGTATAACCGACATGGAGCAGACCCTGCAAACAGTGCAAGAGGAAGCTAAACAGTATGGAGAACAGAGAGACGCTTTAGCGCATGAAAGAGATATAAGACGTGAAAGAGACCTTTTAGCGGTTGAACGAGACACTATAGCGGCTGAAAGAGACGCTATAGTCACGGAGAGAAATAAATTAAACACAGAACTTACAGATGAACGTAGGAAAGTATTTAATTTAGAGCAGAGAATTGATCAATATTCTGCAGCAGCCGGAAGAGCTCTGGCTGATAAAGATAACATAACAGATTTATACAATAAAGAGGTAGAAGTGTCAAACAGTCTAAGAGTCGACTTAAACGCAAGTCAGGCAAGAACAGAACTTCTTGTGAACACTCTAAGAACTACCCTTTACAAATTTGAAACAGACACAGAATCTGATGTCGGGTCTGGCACATCTAACAAGAAAAGAAAACTGCCTGGGACAAGTCAAACCGTCATCAAATTACAAGAATATGACGATGTTAGTGGCGATGAAGACGATAATGGTGGCGATGAAGACCATGAGGGTTATGAAGCATTAGGATTGTCTCAAAGATGAAAGTAAGAGTAAGCGACGATAATCAGATATAGCTGATATAGCTTGTTTACCTGCAATCGTTTACATGAGATCATACGTTAGTTGGTAATGGTTGACTTCACTGCCCACGGTTTTGAAGATGTTGATTAATATTCTTAGCAGCCGATAAAGGGTTTTACCTTTGGGAAACTGATAGCAGCGTTCAAGATATCCATTGAACAGCTAGAGAAAGCACTACTCTCGACACTTTCTCGCAGGAAAACACGCGGATTAGGGTTATTTCAAAATGGCGGCAGGACGAAGTTCATTCATGCGCTGATATGTTTTATTTTCACGATAACCTGCGCTGATACTTTTTAAACGAAACAAAGAGTAATCACATGCGCTGATACTATTGCTACAAAGAAACCATTTCTGACATGTTGAGAGATGCAATGATTATAGAGCTCTGTCATTTTTCTTATTCATGATTACTACACTGTTACATGTGCGGTGTCGGTCGTAAAAATCTCCCCATGCATGTCACTTTATTCATCCTGTAAGGATTGTTACGTGTATTTCATTTGTTTGACATTGGGCTTCGGTGCATAAATTCCATCTTCACATGAAATGATGCTACAACAATTTTCACTTCTCTGGTCATTTTCTTTTCTTTGAGTCAAAAGATTAATTTCACTAAAAAATCACTTCTTTCTCTTCTAAACTATGTGGATTGGATATTATTTTTCAATGGCGTCACTAATTCGTCATAACATATCCAAGAAAACGTTAGCGCTAGGACATTGTTTTTATTTAAATAGATCTGTTTTCATTGCTTGCATTTGAGAAACCAACCAGAAACTGCGCGGTTAGAGCTTTGTAAAACTGGCTTAAGCACAGCAATTTTGCCGACCGACCGGTCCAAGGCGGTATCTGTTGTGTTTGCTCTTTTTGTTGAATGATTCCATGTTCTTAATTTTACATTTGGCTTCCATGTGAATACCTTTGTCCTGTGCCTTTTCAGGGTCTGGTATCTTGCATGGCTCGACCTTGTCATATATTCTTAACACATTCTTGAAACATTAAAACGTACATTAAGACACGTTACAAAATATCTTTTTAATCTATGTTGTATTAAAAGAATGACCGTAAGAATTTCTGGATGGCCATCAATTTTCCATGATGTTGGTCACAAATGGCCCCTAAAAACTATGAGATGGTATAAACACTAAACCTATTGATGCACACTTAAGCTCGTATAGAAGAATTCAGTTATATCATACACATTTGACCACATCCATCATTTCAATGTTCATACACATACACCTTTTTAGACCTAAATTAATGTTAATTCCATTGTTGGAATATCTCGGTGTATCAATATGATAGTAAATCACCTAGGTATACATACTAATACTTCTTATGGACCAATACAGCATACATCGGTTGGCTGTACATCTGTATCACAATTCTTTTGTTACCTTCCTAATTATTCTGCAATTAGCTATGGCCAGACTTCCATCACTGAGATGACAGGAACCATAGATCACACAATTGCTCTTGTCATCATGTATACGGACGTTGGTCTTTCTGATGTGTTTACTGTCACATGTTCTTTTCCACTGATGTATTCTTTCTTGGTCTCGCCACTGGTTTGCTTTCCATCTGGTCTACTTACTTCACATGCCACATCCTGTAAGCTGATATGCGGTACCGTTGTGCTATCTTCCTCAATAAGGGAATCGAAGCAGTTGAGGGAACCAAATATCTTCATGTCAGTCATGAAGTTGAACAGACGTCCCATTACAAAACATTTTTGTGATATTGTCTGACCATTCTTTTTAAGAACAAATGTATTGGCTCTCATTTGTTTGACTTCGTAATTTAATCTAAACATTGGTTAATTTCATCTTTAGAAACCTGACGATATTGTTTGGCGAAAAAAAAGAACCTCTTCCTGGTTATTTTTGACACCTTCTTACCCTTCTCTTATAGCTCCTCAATTCGTGACAACAGTTTCTTTGCATAGTCTTCAAGATCTTTGAGAAGACAGTTTTCATTTTTTCATTACTAGCCACATACTTATCTAATGCTTTAATGGCTTTGTTCATACTAGCCTCATGCTTATCTAATGCTTCAATGGCTTTGTTCATATTGTCCAGAGCCGATTTTAACTGTGCTTGTATGTCTTGGTCTGGGTTTAGCTCATCAGAGGATTCCCTTACATTTTGGGAGTCCTAACATTTCCGGAAACGAAATATGAAAATAACTGTCATTTTCGTTAGGTGGAGGAAAACACCTGTAACGTATCTGAGAAGACATGTACACCAAAGTTAAGATGGAAGCTTAAACATCAGATGTTTTGCCTTTGAAATTTTACTTCAATTCGTGTAACAAAGGGCAGTATATTTATGAGGAGTTACAAGTCGGCGACTACATATTAATACATATATTATCGACCCAGCCGGCTGAGTCGAGCGGTAAAACTCCGCAGGAAATAGATCATTCGTTTGCCATGCATGGTATCCCGTGAAACCGGAGATGAGGGAGCCCTCGGTTAATTTACTTTTTTAGTGCACCTTTTCTATCAATACGTATCAATTCTTCTATGATATAAACCGGGCTAGAATCCGGTGGCTTATGGGTTAATCGAGAGGTATTAAAGTATCTTCAAACTTTACCATTTTACTTTTAAATGACCTTGAAAGAATATACTTCTTGATACTGACTCTGATGATGAAAGATTTATTGAATCATTAGAAAGATTTATTGAATCATTAAGTTTTAGTCATAAAAACAAAAATTTAAGTGTATAGATTAGTATTTACATTTTTTAAATATATTATAAAATTATTATTTAATCATCAATTAAACTTATATACCTTTATTTTAAATCATCAAACAAAAATTATTAATTAAGCATCAATTAAATTTATATATTTTTATTTTAAGTCATCAATCAAATTTTTAAATTATGTTCACTTTCATAACAAAATATATGAAATATTATTTACGAGTAAAGAATAGTAGTAATCAATAAAACTTACTTTTCAGGAAAAACGATGGAAAACATTAGAAAGCATAGATCGGTGTTACTCGTTCATACAGAAAACCGTCTGATGAAGTTGTCGTCCAAGCCGTCTTACAAGTTACATCGTGTTTTCTCAGAAGATCTCCTGGGTGTCGAATTAGCCAGAGTAAAAGTGAAGTTAAACAGACCCATCTACATAGGGATGTGTGTTCTGGACTTGTCCAAGTTAACCATGTACGATTTGTATTACAACTATTTGAAAAAGGAGTATGATGATAATGTACAGCTACAGATGACCGACACTGATAGCTTTTTAGTTTGGTGTAAGACTGAAGATTTGTTTCAAGATATGAAAAAGGCTTCTGAAAATTTGATACAACCGAATTTCCAAAAGAACATTTTCTCTTTAGTATTGAAAATAAAAAAGTAATGGGTAAGACGAAAAGTGAAACAAAGGAAAAATGTATATCAGAATATTGTGGTCTACGATCAAAAATGTATGCTTTTAAATGCAACAATAAAGAAGAAAAACGCGCAAAGGGTATATCCAAAGTAGCTGTGGCTAAAGACTTGAGGTTAGAAGACTATAAAACATGTTTGTTTAATGAATGTCAAAATAAATCGCAAATGTCTGTCATCCGAAGTCATAATCATATCATCTACTGTGAAAGAAATTCAATAAAACTGGATTGTCATGTTTTGATGATAAACGTTATTTGCTAAGTGATAGTGTAAACAGTTTAGCCTATGGTCATTGGAAGATTAACACTACTATTTAATAAATGCGTTGAGCAGTGTTATGTGTGAAAGATATTTCATTGCTGTCGTATATGTCCTTATTTAAATGTATTAAAGTGTGTGAACATTTATTGCCTATTTGTTTTATCTTCACTTCCAGTTATCATTTGACGTTGATGCATCATGGCCAGTGAGATTATTTAATTCGAAAGTCCAGCTACGTGCATTGTAGCTGGGCCGAGTTCAAGTGGAAAATCGACTTTTATATTTAAACTATTACAAAATGAGAGTCACATGTTTAAGAAACCAGTACAGAAAATAATATATTGTTACACTATGAATTACATAAAAAAAACATCTTGATTATATTAAAAAAGAAAAATGAGAGAGAGAGAGAGAGAGTTTGGCTTTACATCCCAGTCTGAAAAGAAAAGAAAAGAAAAAAAAACATGGGATAATGATTATTTATCATCTCTATTCGATTTAACAACATTTAATCACTGTCTAAAAAGATACTTTTTAATAGTATCAGCTAATGCTCGAAATATCGTTTTTACCAAAAAATAAAAAAAAAATATTTCTATAATTATGATATCCTTATCACATCCTGATAAAATGAACTTGTGTGCCGTGTGCTGGCACATACACATATAAGTGTGTAGTTGTTTGTAAAGTAGATCTCGATATAGTTAAAAAGCTCCTTAAATTCCATTTCCTCAAATTTCGCTTTAATGATATTTATATATCGACCTTCTCCGATTTCTTCTTTTCGTTCCACAATCTCATTGTTGTGGTAAAACACATACAAATGTAATTCTGACACATCTTTAACTGAATGAATCTTGAAAAAAAAATCTAGTTGTATATAAAAGGAACTATCGTCATTTAGCTCTCTCCTATTGGTTGAAAAATCTAGCTCTCTCCTATTGGTTGAAATTAATATCTTATCGTTTCATACATTTAGAATGTTTACATTATGCAATGTAGATATAATCTTTATAGACTGGTTGTTTTTATGGCATATTTTGTCATATCGATGTATATAAACAATAGCATATTTTTAAGATCAAAAGTCAGTATTGAAGAATTTATCAGTCATCGGTTTTTATTATGGAATGTACATTTTTGCAATTAACTGAAATATTAAAAAAGCAAATAAAACTGACCACACTTGCTACAAATATGTCGTCATCTGCAGCTAGGTTATCTTCGAAATACAATGTAACCTAAAATAAGCAGAAATAGAAAATGCGTGTAAATAGTTAAAAAAATGAATAAAATAATATTTTATGCTTAAAGTTATGATTAGTATTTTAAAAGAAATAACTAAAAATAAAAGAGAAACAATTTCAGAATAAGTGCATTATTTAAAGATGTAAAATTACATACCGAATCCGGACTTGATGATTGTTGTTGTGGTGGTGGTTTCTGCTCCTTCTGCTGTTGTGGTTCTTGCTGACGTTCTTGCTGTTCTATCTGATTTTGTTGCTGTTGTTCACGCTGCTTCTGCTGTTGTAAAACGAGTGTCATACAATTATAATGAAAAAAAAACATTATAATTATTATTATATATCATATGAATATATTACTAAATGTAACAAATAAAAAATAGTGTACATATACTTACTAAAAACATTTTTAAAACATCTTGTGGATTCACATAAACCACTCGATCCTGCTGTTGTTGTTGTTCTTGCTGACGTTATTGCTGTTGTTTTTCTATCTGATTTTCTTGCTCTTGTTCATGCTGCTTCTGCTGTTTTGATTTAAATTATAAAATACAATCTGGGAAAAACATATGATTATAATTTAGCAATGATTTTAATTATAAAATACAATTTAAGAAAAATATAAAAACACTATTAGACTAATTTACAAAATGAGAAAAAATGTATTGATTTCTTCACTCTATTATATTAATATTCAATATGAGAAATATGTTAGAGATGCAAATATAATATGACAACGATAGTTACCTTGAACATGGGCGTCTACACGAAAAATATCCATTTCATTTAGAACTTGAAGTTCATTCATCGACAGCGAAATTTGCTGTTTTTTGCGATGGTCTATGATGTGTACGTATGTACATCCTAGAAATGGTGTAACAACCACTTCTTTTCCACGACCAAAATAACATTTGGCTTTCACTATATCACCCTTAGTGTCTCTAATTTCGACAAACCTCGTTCTTGCGAGTGTAACAAACAATTTACTGTTACATACCAATGGGCGGCTTATATAGACAAACTACTTTACATAGAGGGACAAAGGGATAGAAACACAATTCAGTTGATTAGTTTTTATTTCAAAACTTTATATAGTCTAGCAATTGTTTCAGAAAGGGAAGCACTGGTTAATCTGGTCAAATAGGAGTACACCTGCCATCAATACAGCGTATATACAATCAAAGGGTTTATCAGATAAACTATTTCTAGAGGCTATATTTTCCAGTACTAACACTAAAAAGGGTTTACATCTATCTTAGTCATTATTTTGATATCTAAATACAATGTTTTTGTTGTTGATGGTTTATTTGATTGTTTTACACACACACACACACACACACACACACACACACACATATATATATATATATATATATATATATATATATATATATATATATATATATATATTAAAGGACGAAGATTAAACTATAGCAGACCGTTAATTAGACCTAATCATTATCATAAATAAACTGCGCAGTAGAAAGTCGAAGGAAAACAAACAAACAAAAACGTGAAAAAAACATGCGTGTTGTGATATTTGCAGTATGCATGGTTGCATATTGCGCTGCAGTTTGCAATGAACGGGACGATGTTCTTAAATGCGCATTTGAGGAGGAAGGAGTGTACAACGTTCCTATTCTACAACATGGCACACATGTACGAAGGGTCGAGTTAAGCAGGTAGGTTAAGGGTTAAATATTTATCAGAAAACTTTAAACATGAATTGATTCAAATGGAAATGTATATTCTATGAAGAATTGCTATTTTTACAATTGTTTGATCAAAAGATTCCAATGATAAGAAACAATCTACCAATCTATGGTTCATAAGCTTTCTTATTATGTAAACATCCTGACAGTGTAGTTGATGGACGAAGTGTACCACTGCCTATATGCACCACTGTCTTAGCGTTCCAGACATTTTTGTTTAATATCAGGAAAAATTCTATAACTTTTGAAATTACTTATTTCGATTGATTATTTTGTTAATAATATTGTTTATGATTTTAAAGATGGTCTGGCGGGAGGTTGGTATTGTCACCAAAGATTGACTCAGTTGAGTCTGCACCAGGTGTAAACATTGTTTAGACATTTCCAGTCCAGCTGGAAGTGGCCTTATTATATTATAGTCGAAGCATTCTATACTTCAAGGTTAAACTAATTCCAACATAAACTTTTTTCTCAAAATATTGTTGTAAATAATTGTCTTATAGTCAGGAAAAAAGTCCTCAATTTTTTGCTAAGTCATATTAGTAAAAAAAGTAATTTTAATTTCGCGACTTTTCTTGAAAAACTAATGGTCTTTATACGCCACCGTAGATCGAAAAAACCGGAAAACGGTGACAACGTAAAATATGCGCCAGTTGATTGCACGATATTTTGGACTTTTTACGAATGGATTTTAAACGGTAAGACATATTTCAAATGATTTTATTTATGAAATTGTAGAGATATAAGTATTATCTTGATAATCTTGATATCAAGACTATGACATTTGTGGTATTTCTTTGCAGTTGGATCTGGACACGATTTATTATATATTTTCGCGAGTTACGGATAAAGTGGCAAAATAATTAAATATGTCTAAAATATTTTGAGTTCTCAACAAGATCTCGCGATATTATTAGTAAGAAAAGATTTAAAAACCTCAATTTCATAAAAGAATGAGGAAAAATAAACAGGTATCACTTTCGTAGGTAACGCGCTCTTCGAACTTTTTTAAAACTACGGAATCGCAGAAGGATCAAAATGTTTTATTTTCGACGAATTATTATTATTATTTGTGATTAGTTATATTTTCAATTGAAAAATTTTGTTTTCACCCTTTTTCTTTCAAAGTGTGTGCACATTCATTTTCAATTTTCCTGAAAATGGATATTTTATCACAAAACTCATTAGCAGTGTAAATATAGAATCTAAGTCAATGTGATGTGGCATATTTTTTATTTTCAGAATTAAATGATATGGATTGCTGAGTTATTGTCCAGGATCTATCAGCTGAAGTAATTATGTAGACCTGTAAAATGAGGTAATTGTGATTTCTTAATACATTGCATGTTACTTGTACTCCTAATTTCTAACCAGTTTAAGCCATGATGTCTCTTTATACTACAGTCATACTGACTTGAACTTCTACTAGGTTCTAGAGGACCGAGTGCTTTTAATTTAATTAGAAGAACTTTTTTTAAGTAATATTTTTGGAACAGAATCAAGTGGATTAACTTACTAAAATTGCACAAATTTATAAAATATGTTTTCAGTGATCAAAGTGTGTGTGTTATCTGTAATGAGAACGATGAACGACCAACTTCAAAGCTTGGTGAAAAGGGATGTCAAGGACTTATAGCTGCAAGCAGTTTGAAAGGTATCATTTATATGCACTACAATTTTAGAATAAAAAAAAATAAAATTATCATTTATTGCTTGGATTTGTTTCACAATGTGTATAATAATAAAAAAAATGTTAAATTTTGTATCCCACTTCTATAAAGAAAAAAAGATATGCTTCTTTGAGTTTTAAGTTTTCTATTTTGCAATACAAATGTTTTTCAATTAATGATACAATTTACCACCCTTTGTATTTTATAAGTGTCATTAATGAATACTGCTCGGAGTTCTTGAAAATGGTTTGACATACTAAGAAAAAAGTCATTTTAATTTTACTTTTAACTAAAAGATACCATCTGAACTTTTTCTAGGGGATAGCCTTGCTGTATCGGTCGGCCAAGTTGTTCATCAGGATTGTAGACGATTATATTGTCACCCAAATCATACAAGAGCTTCTAAAGTTATTGCTAGTGAATTCTCGAGTCCAAGGACAAGAAAATCATTGACTGACTCATTTTCATTTCAAGAAAAGTGTATCTTTTGTGGCACAACAGCAAAGTCCACTGCAAATAAGCGAGGAAATGATGTTTTTCCAGTGAGAACCTTGGATTTTCAAAACAGTATTCGAAAGGTATGCAATGAGAGAAGTGACAACTGGGGTAACACTGTGCTGGGCAGATTAGAGTATGCCCAAGACTTGCCTGCTGTAGAAGCTAGGTATCACCAGACATGTAGTGTGAACTTCAGGACAGGGTGTAACATACCTTCTCAGTACCAAACAGATGAACAAAAAGTGAAACCTAAAAAGGGTAGGCCATCTAAAGTGCATGTTGAAACAGCATTTCTGGAAATAATTAACTGTTTTGAGAATAGTGAAACTGAATTGGTGACCATTTCTGATTTGGTAAAAAGAATGTCTGATCTTTGTGATGAAGCATATAGTAATGCATACATGAAAAAAAGATTTTTAGAGCACTTTGGTGATAGTATCATCATATCAGAACAAAATGGAAAGCATGATGTTGTAGCTTTCAGAACTACTGCCCATCAAATATTGCATACATATTTCAAATGTCATTTAAACAATGACAGTGACACACAGAAAAGAGCTTTGTTAACTGCAGCTGCAAAGCTTATCCTGAATGACATAAAATCTCTTGATATTAGCAAAGACATGTATCCTCAAAGTGCAGAAATAATGTCTTTAGATTCAAACCTGAAATATGTGCCTGCTAGCCTTCAGGATTTTCTAAGACAGTTGATTGATAATAAAAACTGTGAAAAGAAAATAGCATCTATAGGACAAACTATAGTACAGGCCTCGACTCCTCGCAGTATTATTGCACCTTTACAGCTTGGTCTTGGTGTACAACTGCATCACCAGTTTGGATCTAGGGCTTTAATTGAGACATTACACAGTCTTGGGTTTTGTTCTTCCTACCAAGAAGTACAGAAATTTGAACGTAGTGCTGCAGCAGTTTCAGCAGGTGTTGATGTCAATAACAACAACAACAACAACAGTGGCGAATTTGTACAATTTGTAGCGGACAATGTTGATCACAACACTTGTACTTTAGATGGCCAGAATACATTTCATGGAATGGGAATTATCGCTACTGTTACTCCTGAACTGAAAACTAGAAAAACTATTCCTAGAATTAAAGTTTCAAATGAAGAACTTGTATCTCTTGGAAAAATTGAAATATATTTCTACAATCAATCAAACGACAACATGGAAATGCTGAAATTTAAAAAATTGGTGGATTTGGCCAATGTTGAAGAACCACTAACAGAAATGGATTTTGTGTTCAAAATTTCCAGGCCACTTGGAATTCAAACACCTTCATGGTCTGGGTTCATGCAAGCAGTTAATGTTGGAAATCATCCGGGGCGTTCCTCTGTGCTACTGCTTCCAATGATTGACATGAACCCAAGTGACATCACATGTGTATACTCGACGCTTCATTTTGTGGTGAGACAGTCAAAATTGATGAACTGCAAAGCAATACTGACTTTTGACCAGCCATTATATTGGAAAGCCTTGAATATTGTAACAAATGAACCATCAACAAGTGAAGTCAAGTCAGTAGTGTTGCGGCTTGGACCTTTTCATACAGAGATGAGCTTTTTGGGATGCATTGGAAGAGTGATGGAAAATTCTGGACTTCAGGAGCTTCTTGAAACTGTGTATGCCCCCAACACTGTAGTTCATATGCTGACTGGAAAAGCGTTTGAAAGAGCTGTGCGTGGCCATTTTCTTGTTGATGATGCTTTGAATTCCATTCTGATGGATAAACTATTAAACACATCTGATTTATCAGTTGCTGATGAGGACTTAATATTAAATCATACTCAAAGTCTTGATCTCCAAATTACAAAACAAGATATAGAACATATCAAGAGTCTAATCTGTAAAGATCTAAGTAAAGAAGTTCCAAGTAAAGACACCGCAGTACAGAAATTGTTGACAGCTTATGAGTCTGTGAAAACAAATCTGAAGCAGTATGATACTGCCAAGTTGTGGTTGCAGTACATGGAAATGATAGACATCCTAAAACGGTTCATCACAGCTGAAAGGACAGGGAATTGGACACTTCATCTGAAAGCCTTGCAGCAGATGTTACCATATTTTGCAGCTGCTGGGCATAATCTATACTTGAAGTCTGGCTACATGTACCTCCAACAGATGCAAGAACTGTCAGACACAAATCCAAACGTTTACCGAGCATTTAGTAATGGCCTTCATGTTGTCAGAAGGAGCGATAGATTTTGGGCAGGATTGTCTACAGATCTCATCATTGAGCAAGTTCTGATGCGTAGTGTAAAATCTGTAGGTGGTTTAACAAGAGGTCGTGGAATAACAGAAGCACAGAGAGCGCAGTGGATTCTAGCAATGCCAGCTACATCAGATGTCAACTATGCGATGCAAGAGTTCACAGAATGTAGACACGAAACAAGCGACCAGCATAAAGATTGTTATGAATCTAGAAAACAGAGGGACACACAAGACAGGCAAACGTTTGTTGAATTTCTAAGAGACAGGAGTCCATTCGTTGAAGAAGTATGTTTGAGAAACATTGAAACAGGGATGACTGCAGACCCTTCAGTAAATGCTCAGTATGCAGAAGATATTGGCAAAAGCATCGTTTCTGAAATGATAGACAAAAATGTTTTACATTTTACGTTTAAAAGAACTAATCAGATAAAAACGCTTGGCACTGAAGGCAACCTTAAAGTCAATGGAGAAGAAATAAACATAGACCCCCAGCTATTATTTCAGAGATTTATCACTGTAACAGATAACTCCGTAGATGATATAGAAGAAGTATTTAGACATGAACTGTCTGCAAATCCATCTTCATTGTTTGATTCATCTGGACTCATGCGTGAAGCTCAGAAGCCCCAGTTGGCAGTTGCATTGTGGGAGCAAGGGAACTGTGGGGCAAATCAATTAAATCATGAAAATCTTCAGTATGTTTTAGATGGTGGATCACTGATCCAGCGAATGCCTTGGGATTATGGTTGCACTTATGAAAGTATTTGTAAAAAATATGTTGATTTTGTTGAAAAACATTATGGAAAAGCGTATATAGTATTTGACGGCTACCGTTATGAAACTTCAACAAAGGAAGTAACCCATGAAAGACGAACAAAAGGAAAGACAGGCATCAAGATCAATTTTGATGGTAATTCCAGCTTCAAGTCTAAAAAGGATGTGGTTTTATCAAACAGGAACAACAAACAACGATTTATTGATATGTTGGGGACAAGTCTAGAAGAGAATGGTTGTCATGTTTTGCATGCAGACGCAGATGCTGATACTCTTATTGTCCAGACAGCCATTACATCAGCTCAAGAACGTCCAACAGCAGTCATCGGCGAGGACACTGATCTCCTTGTGCTTCTTTGCTACCATGCACATAAAGATTTAAATAAATTGTACTTGACTTCTGAAACGAAACAGAATTTGAAGACAAATAAAATCTGGGATATATTACAAACACAAAACACTATTGGCAGAGAAATTTGTCATCTTCTTCCCTTTATCCATGCATTTTCTGGTTGTGATACCACATCAAGGATTTACGGTATTGGGAAAGGTACATTTTTCAAAAAGACATTAACTGATGTTTATCTTCGACAACAAGCATCAGCCTTTCTTAGAAGCCATTCTATTCATGAAGAAGTTGAAAAGGCCGGTACAGAGATCTTCAAGCTAGTGTTTAATGGTAAAAAACAGGAAAGTTTGAACCATCTGCGCTTGAGAAAATTTGTAATGAAAGCCAATACTGGATCGACTTGTGTTCAAGTGCAGTGCCTTCCTCCAACTGAAGCAGCAGCAAGATTTCACAGTTTCCGTGTATATCTACAGGTTCAGACATGGATTGGAAAAGAACTTAATCCTGTTGAATGGGGTTGGTGTTTGAAAGGGAATAAACTGATTCCAGTGAAGACAGATCGAGCAGCAGCTCCTGCTAGGTTATTGAAAGTAATAAGATGTAGCTGTAAAGTAAACTGTGAATCCAGAAGATGTACCTGTAAAAAACATGGGCTCCAGTGTTCTTATGCTTGTGGTGAATGCAGGGGAATTGATTGTAGCAACAAATCTGAATCTTTACTTGGAGACTTAAATAATTAAACATATTACTGCTGAATTTGCTAAATATGCTGTATTGGGTATAGGGAAAATTGATGGTTTCATTAATAAGACAATTAAGCAAATTTCAGCTGTTGGAGGCATCATTGCAATCAGTATCATATGTTTATTAACAAGATATTTAGACTTAAAATGTATGTGAGGTAATGTTTTGTAAATAATGAATTGCTTTTGGCAACTACATGTATGCCTTCTTTAAATCAGATATGTGTATTGTTGGCAGTTTCACATAATTTTCATTATCATTGTAAAGTGGGTGGGGTAATTTTACAGGGAAAGAAAACAATTTTTCACCTGCATTATATTGATAATATATTTTGTACACATAATATACATGCCAACATATTAAATTGTGTTCTATAACTAAGAAAAGAGATTTGTTTTGAAAATGTGTCTGCATATTTGTTTTTGTTTTTTAACTACTGAAATTTTACCTGTGTTCTGTTTCTTCTAATGGGTATGAATAATTCTTCATCAAATTTTATAGATGCGCATTAAATATTCTTGAAGACTTTTTTCCTGTAATGCATGGACATCTATATAATCAAAAAATCATAAGCTCGCTTCTGTTGGAATTTGTTTAAGGTTGGTCATGTATTTCGGCTAAATTGCCTGGACTATTACGCTTCCAGAGAAAAGTAATTATAAAGATGTTAATTCTGACACAAATAATTACATTAGAAAAGGTGAATGACTATCTTGAAGCGTTTGACAAAAAATTCGACATTGCACTGACAAAGAAAATTTATGAAGAAAAGTTTTTACTATCTTTCCGCCTTGGAAGTGATGACAGTAAATTGTATGTTAACAGCTGTTGCCAGGCTGAGATGAAAAAAAGTGTTTCATACAAAATCGATATTGTTTTAAAAAGGAATGGGGACATTCTTGAGAGTCAGTGCGAGTGTGCTGCAGGAATGGGGCCAAATGTACATTGTAAACATGTATGTACAGTCTTATTTGCATGTATCATATTTGCAACTAAAAAAACAAACAGTACACGTAGAGGAAACATGCACACAAAAACTGCAGACCTTTCAAAAATGCAAAAAATACATTGGCAGTCCCTTAAAGGCTAATCAGTTAAATTTACCAGGAGCAGATGAATTTACATCACTAGACTTTGATCCACGACCTCCACAATTTAGAAACCATCCTGGTTACAAGCACCACTTTAGAAACGCATGCCTCAGTGTTGCTGGTTCATCAATGATGCAAATATTTCAACTGTTTGAACCAGCTAACAGCTTGGCTGTCGCTCATGATCATGACTATTTATTGTTAACCCCTGAAGACAAAAATTACACTGGAAGAAAGAAAAGCAATAGAAAGGAGAACCATAGGACAGAGTAAAAACCCTCAGTGGTATGATTAAAGAACAAAGAGATTGTCATCATCAATGTTTGGTCGCATTGTGAAAGCTTTGAATTCTGACAAGACCGACAAAACAAAACTAGCATCTTCATTGGTGAATGTAGTCAAAATAACTGCTCCAGCATTAACACATGGACTTAAATATGAAACAATGGCCATATCAAGATATATGACAGAATCTGGAGAGGAAGCTAAAATGTGTGGCATTGTTGTTGCCAGAAGTTTTCCATTTTTGTCCTGCTCACCAGATGGCATTATAAATAACAAACGAATAGTTGAAGTGACGTGTCCTTATTCTGCTAAAGATAAACCAATTAACAGTGTTACTGTGCCCTATCTGAAATCTGACAAAGAATCTGGATTTTACTTAGACAAGAAGCATGATTATTTTTTTTCAAATTCAAGGTCAACTTCTTTGTACTGAGGCAGAAGAGTGTGTGTTTATTGTTTACACAATAACTGACATGGTTTACTTTAAAGTACCTCGTGACGAAGATTTTATTATGAAAATGATACAGGGCTTGAAAACCTTTTTTGATTTATATTTCAAGGAGGCACTTTTAGAAAAACGATTTTACAAAACATATGTTGAGTAATGGTGACACTTAAAAGATTTCTGAAAACATCAAACTTTGTTGATAATAGTAAGAGAATACATGCACAGTGTATTGATGGTCCATGATTTATACATGTGATGTATTTATAAAGAGATCAAAAATCAAAAATATTTTGCTCATAGAATTATAGAAAAAAAAATGTTGTGATACTCCATCTTTTTATTTTTTTTATTTGAAAACATTTTAGGTCTGTAATATGAAAATATTCACAGTAACATGTTATATATGTTTTGAGTCTGAAACTTATGCTTAAAATGTATTTTAATCAAATTATTTTATGTGCATGCAAAGTAAATTTTACACATGTATGTACAATGTATAAATTATATACACAAGGTTCACTAACACCTACATGTACAATGTAGAAAGGCATGCTAGATGTTAAACAACTAAAGAAAGTAGCACTGAACGTTAGTTATGTGTCATAAAGGTAGTAAATGTAAACAAAGAAGTATTTTGATTTTCAGACAAAGTACTAACTATCTATAATAATACTGATTGCCAAAAGAGCTATAGTTACAAAAGAAAGCCGATATATATGGCAAATGGGTATTACTTTGAAAACTGTATCAAAAATAGAAAAAAAATGCTTTGGAGAAATAAAATTGGTAGAATTTCTGAGACATAATTGGCCTTTAAAACAACACTTCAACTTTCAAAATTGAATTCATGCATTTATTGAAATAATTCTTGGTCTAAAATTGCAAAGCATGAAGCAAACAAATATAATATCTGATGAAACTTTAGCATCAGTACCAGACATTGGATGGCACAAAATTTTGTATGTTTTTCCAAGACCAATTAAGCGTTCTATGTGTACTCTTTTACTGGATATTTGGCGGTCCTTCATTACAATTTTTCCTGACATTCTGTTCTTTTTTTTTTTTTGAAAAATGTTAGCACATTGTAAGGCGCAAACAAATCCTGCACATTAAATCCTTTGTCGGCCATTATGGAATCTCCAGGATCACACATGGTGAATAAAGAACTACGTTCAACAATTTGTCTGTCACTTGTTGATCCACCGTATAAAGGAGATATATATATGTTATGACCCCTCCTGGTGAAGCACCAATTAAAGTTTTGACTGTATTTCTGTTTTTATATGTCGCTTGTTGAGCTCTTAGAGCCTTTGGTTTTTTTATGGGACACTCGGTTCCATCAATAACTACACGTGTACTTGGAAATTTAGACTTAAAGTCTGAGGGAGAAAAGTAGCGCACTAAATTTCGTGATGGCCATATATTAATTTCACGCCACTGTTTTGACATAAACAATATCCATATATAAACTACATTTTTAACACTTCCTTCTGATATGTTAAACAGTCTTGAAAGTTCAAAATGTGTCATATTTCTTCTAAGTTTCAGAAGTGTTATGAAAAAATGATTTGGCACAGAGATAGATATGACATGGTGGTATAAGTAAATGAAATTATATGTTGCAGGTCCAAGTGTATTTATTACAAACATGAATTTCACGTAACTTTCTAACCCAGTGTAGAAAAGAATTCCTTCATTGTCATTTACAAAGTTATCGATATCAAACATTGGTTTTGCTACTGTTTGCGAAGCACAATCTTTTACCATTTGTAATGGAACAGCAGTATATATAATATCATCATCCGAGGGTTGTACGATCTCTTCAATAACATCTAAAGGCTGCGGAAATTCAGCTTCTAAATGTCGGACAGCATCAGACTCTCTTTTCCTCTTCCTACTTTCTCTCACACACAGCCGTTCACTCCGACTTACATCTGATGGGGTTTTCGGGTTTGTCCATTGAAAGAGCGTGGGAACAGCAGATGACAGGAGCTTCTGTTGACAGAGTTTTCTTCCTACAAAATAAAAAGTAGCAGAAGATAATAAAACTTGTTATGATTGAATGTCATACGCGTTTTTACTTTGTCTATGTATGCAAGTTATGATGACTGTTCATTCTTAAAATGTTTAATGTGTCTTTTTTTCCAGAAATTCTGATAAACAAAATAATCTTAAAATGCATGAATTATATTCTTTTTAAGAAACTAAGGTCTTCCTTCCTTTACGAAGAAATCAAGAAAAAATAAGGAAATTCTGCACATGTAATAAGCCGGATGATGAAAGGTAGTTTTCTTTAATCCTAGTAACTTTAATTGATTTTTAATGTATGTATTTATATCGTTTATTCTGTTAAACATTCCTTCAGTTAGACATTCATGTAGTTTTTATCGCAACTACTTCTTTACCTCGGCTAATGGGCCGTTCAGTTTGGTAGGTTGTCATGTACAACTAACTGCTTTGCTTACGGATTTTTATACTGAACGCACGCCAGGTATTAGTGTTTCCGAAATATCTGATCTGCGCATGTGCAAAAGGAACACCGAAATAGCCTGGGCGGCTTTACGGTAGCGAATTTCGTTGCAGTCCATAAGGTGTGAGACTACTATGGCAAATGTAAATATGTTTTAACCGTCTTTTCTGCGTAGAATAGCAGACGTTTATTAGCGTATACACCATTCAGAAATGGAAGCTATAATAATCTATGGGTCAATGGCCACATGTGACCACAACCGCGACAATAATCAGATATAGCTTTTTTACCTGCAATCGTTTACATGAGATCATACGTTAGTTGGTAATGGTTGACTTCACTGCCCGCGGTTTTGAAGATGTTGATTAATATTCTTAGCAGCCGATAAAGGGTTTTATCTTTAGGAAACTGATAGCAGCGTTCAAGATATCCATTGAACAGCTAGAGAAAGCACTACTCTCGACACATTCTCGCAGGAAAACACGCGGATTACGGTTATTTCAAAATGGCGGAAGGACGAAGTTCATTCATGCGCTGATATGTTTTATTATCCGAGATAACCTGCGCTGATATTTTTTAAACGAAGCAAAGAGTAATCACATGCGCTGATACTATTGTTACAAAAAAAACCCAACAATTCTGACATGTTGAGAGATGCAATGTTTAAAGCGCTTATTCTTGATTATTACACTGTTACACGTGGGATGGCGGTCGTAAAAATCTACCCATGCATGTCACTTTATTCATCCTGTAAGGATTGGGCTTTGGTGCATCAATTCCATCTTCACATAAAATGATGCTACAACAATTTTCACTTCTCTGGTCATTTTCTTTTCTTTGAGTCAAAAGATTAATTTCACTGAAAATCACTTCTTTCTCTTCTAAACTATGTGGATTGGATATTATTTTTCAATGGCGTCACTAATTCGTCATAACATATCCAAGAAAACGTCAGCACTAGGACATTCATATTTTATTTAAATAGATCTGTTTTCATTGCTTGCATTTGAGAAATCAACCAGGACCTGCGCGATTAGAGCTCTGTAAAATCGTTAAAGCACCTCAATTTTGCCGACCGACCATTCCAAGGCGGTATCTGTTGTGTTTGCTCCTATTGTTAAATGATTCAATGTTTTTACTTTTACATTTGGCTTCCATGTGAATACCTTTGTCTTGTGCCTTTTCAGGGTCTGGTATCTTTTAATGCTCGCATTTGTCATATATTTTAAACACATTCTTGAAACAATAAAACGTACATAAAGACACGTTACAATGTATTCTTTCTTGGTCTAGCCACTGGTTTGCTTTCCATCTGGTCTACTTACTTCACCTTCCACATCCTGTAAGTTGATATGCTGTACCGTTGTGCTATCTTCCTCAATAAGGGAATCGAAGCAGTTGAGGGAACCAAATATCTTCATGTCAGTCATGAAGTTGAACAGACGTCCCATTTCAAAACTGTCCGACTCGTTATAAAGAGCGTCAACATTTTTGTGATATTGTCTGACCATTCTTTTTAAGGACAAATGTTTTGGCTCTCATTTGTTTGACTTCGTAATTTAATTTAAACATTGGTTTATTTCATCTTTAGTACATGCATAAACCTGACGATATTGTTTGGCGAAAAAAACAACCTCTTCCTGGTTATTTTTGACACCTTCTTACCTTTCTCTTATAGCTCCTTAATTCGTGACAACAGTTTCTTTGCATAGTCTTCAAGATCTTTGAGAAAACATTTTCATTTTTTGATTACATCCACATGCTTATCTAATGCTTTAATGGCTTTGTTCATACTAGCCACATGCTTATCTAATGCTTCAATGGCTTTGTTCATATTGTCCAGAGCCAATTTATCTGTGCTTGTATGTCTTGGTCTGGGTTTAGCTCACCAGAGGATTTCCTTATATTTTGGGAGTCCTGACATTTCCGGAAACGAAATATGAAAATAACTGTCATTATAGTTAGGTGGAGGAAAACACCTGTAACGTATCTGAGAAGACATGTACACCAAAGTTAAGATGGAAGCTTAAACATCAGATGTTTTGCCTTTGAAATTTTACTTCAATTTGTGTAACAAAGGGCAGTATATTTATGAGGTGTTACAAGTCGGCGACTACATATTAATACATATATTATCGACCCAGCCGGCTGAGTCGAGCGGCAAAACTCCGCAGGAAATAGATCATTGGTTTGCCATGCATGGCATCCCGTGAAACCGGAGATGGAGGAGCCCTCGGCTAATTTACTTTTTTACTGCACCTTTTCTATCAATACGTATCAATTCTTCTATGATATAAACCGGGCTTGATTCTTCTTAACTTTCGTCTGTAACATAACCTAGAAGCCGGTGGCTTATGGGTTAATCGATAGGTATTAAAGTATCTTCAAACTTTACCATTTTACTTTTAAATGACCTTGACCGAATATACTTCTTGATACTGACTCTGATGATGAAAGATTTATTGAATCATTAAGTTTTAGTCATAAAAAATAAATTTAAGTGTATAAATTAGTATTTACATTTATTAAATATATTATAAAAATATAATTTAATCATCAATTATTAAACTTATATATCTTTATTTTAAATCATCAATCAAAAAATTATTATTTAATCATCAATTAAATTTATATATTATTATTTTAAGTCATCAATCAAAATTTTAAATTATGTTCACTTTCATAACAAAATATACGAAATATTATTTAGAGTAAGAACAGTATTAACCAATAAAACTTACTTTAAAGGGAAAACGATGGAAAACATTAGAAAGCATAGGTCGGTGGAACTCGTTCATACAGAAAACCGTCTGATGAAGTTGTCGTCCAAGCCGTCTTACAAGTTACACCGTGTTGTCTCAGAAGATCTCGTGGGTGTCGAATTAGCCGGAGTAAAAGTGAAGTTAAACAGACCAATCTACATAGGGATGTGTGTTCTGGACATGTCCAAGTTAACCATGTACGATTTTTATTACAACTATTAGAAAAAGGAGTATGAAGATAATGTACAGCTACAGATGACCGACACTGATAGATTTTTAGTTTGGTGTAAGACTGAAGATTTGTTTCAAGATATGAAAAAGGCTTCTGAAAAATTTGATGCAACCGAATTTCCAAAAGAACATTTTCTCTTTAGTAATGAAAATAAAAAAGTAATGGGTAAGACGAAAAGTGAAACAAAGGAAAAATGTATATCAGAATATTGTGGTCTACGATCAAAAATGTATGCTTTTAAATGCAACAATAAAGAAGAAAAACGCGCAAAGGGTATATCCAAAGTAGCTGTGGCTTAAGACTTGAGGTTAGAAGACTTTAAAACATGTTTGTTTAATGAATGTCAAAATAAATCGCAAATGTCTGTCATCCGAAGTCATAATCATATCATCTACTGTGAAAGAAATTCAATAAAACTGGATTGTCATGTTTTGATGATAAACGTTATTTGCTAAGTGATAGTGTAAACAGTTTAGCCTATGGTCATTGGAAGATTAACACTACTATTTAATAAATGCGTTGAGCAGTGTTATGTGTGAAAGATATTTCATTGCTGTCGTATATGTCCTTATTTAAATGTATTAAAGTGTGTGAACATTTATTGCCTATTTGTTTTATCTTCACTTCCAGTTATCATTTGACGTTGATGCATCATGGCCAGTGAGATTATTAAATTCGAAAGTCCAGCTACGTGCATTGTAGCTGGGCAGAGTTCAAGTGGAAAATCGACTTTTATATTTAAACTATTACAAAATGATACAGAAAATAATATATTGTTACACTATGAATTACATAAAAAAAACCATCTTGATTACATTAAAAAAGAAAATTAAGGAAGAGAGAGAGAGAGATGGTGTTTGGCTTTACATCCCACTCTGAAAAGAAAAACAAAAACAAAAAGAAAACACATGGGATAATGATTATTTATCATCTCTATTCGATTTAACAACATTTAATCACTGTCTAAAAATATAAGTGTGTAATTGTTTGTAAAATAGATCTCGATATAGTTAAAAAGCTCCTTAAATTCCATTTCCTCAAATTTCGCTTTAATGATATTTATATATCGAGCTTCTCCGATTTCTTCTTTTCGTTCCACAATCTCATTGTTGTGGTAAAACACATACAAATGTAATTCTGACATCTTTAACTGAATAAATCTTGAAAAAAATCTAGCCTCATGGTTCTGATAAAAGGAACAATCGTCATTTAGCTCTCTCCTATTGGTTGAAAAATCTAGCTCTCTCCTATTGGTTGAAATTAAGATCTTATTGTTTCATACATTTAGAATGTTTACATTATGCAATGTAGATATAATCTTTATAGACTGGTTGTTTTTATGGCATATTTTGTCATATCGATGTATATAAACAATAGCATATGTTTAAGATCAAAAGTCAGTATTGAAGAATTTATCAGTCATCGGTTTTTATTATGGAATGTACATTTTTGCAATTAACTGAAATATTAAAAAAGCAAATAAAACTGACCACACTTGCTACAAATATGTCGTCATCTGCAGCTAGGTTATCTTCGAAATACAATGTAACCTAAAATAAGCAGAAATAGAAAATGCGTGTAAATAGTTAAAAAAAATGAATAAAACAACAATATTTTATGCTTAAAGTTATGATTAGTATTTTAAAAGAAATAACTAAAAATAAAAGAGAAACAATTTCAGAATAAGTGCATTATTTAAAGATGTAAAATTACATACCGAATCCGGACTTGATGATTGTTGTTGTGGTGGTGGTTCCTGTTGTGGTGGTGGTTTCTGCTCCTTCTGCTGTTGTTGTTCTTGCTGACGTTCTTGCTGTTCTATCTGATTTTGTTGCTGTTGTTCACGCTGCTTCTGCTGTTGTAAAACGAGTGTCATACAATTATAATGAAAAAAAAACATTATAATTATTATTATTATATATCATATGAATATATTACTAAATGAAACAAATAAAAAATAGTGTACATATACTTACTAATAACATTTTTAAAACATCTTCTGGATTCACATAAACCACTCGATCCTGCTGTTGTTGTTGTTGTGGTTCCTGCTCCTTCTGCTGTTGTTGTTCTTGCTGACGTTCTTGCTGTTTTTATTGCTGCTGCTTCTGCTGTTGTTGTTCTGTCTGATTTTCTTGCTCTTGTTCATGCTGCTTCTGCTGTTTTGATTTTAATTATAAAATACAATTTAAGAAAAATATAAAAACACTATTAGACTAATTTACAAAATGAGAAAAAAAATGTATTGATTTCTTTACGCTATTATATTAATATTCAATATGAGAAATATGTTAGAGATGCAAATATAATATGACAACGATATTTACCTTGAACATATGGCGTCTACACGAAAAATATCCATTTCATCCATCGACAGCGAAATTTGCTGTTTTTTGCGATGGTCTATGATGTGTACGTATGCACATCCTAGATATGGTGTAACAACCACTTCTTTTCCACGACCAAAATAACATTTGGCTTTCACTATATCACCCTTAGTGTCTCTAATTTCGACAAACATCGTTCTTGCGAGTGTAACAAACAATTTACTGTTACATAACAATGGACGGTTTATATAGACAAACTACTTTACATAGAAGGACAAAGGGATAGAAACACAATTTTAGTTGATTGGTTTTTATTTCAAAACTTTATATTGTCTAGCAATTGTTTCTGAAAGGGAAGCACTGGTTAATCTGGTCCAATAGGTGTACACCTGCCATCAATACAGCGTATATACAATCAAAGGGTTTATCAGATAAACTATTTCTAGAGGCTATATTATCCAGTACTAAAAAGGGTTTACATCTATCTTAGTAATTATTTTGATATCTAAATACCATGTTTTTGTTGGTCGTGGTTTATTTGATTGTTTTACACACACATATATATATATATAAAGATCAAGACTCCTCGATGCGACGATGATTAAACTATAGCAGACCGTTAATTAGACATAATCATTATCAAAAATAAACTGCGCAGTAGAAAGTCGAAGGAAAAAAAACAAACAAACAAAAACGTGAAAGAAGCCTGCGTGTTGTGATATTTGCAGTATGCATGGTTGCATAATGCGCTGCAGTTTGCAATGAACGGGACGATGTTCTTAAATGAGCATTTGAGGAGGAAGGAGTGTACAACGTTCCTTCTCTACAACATGGCACACATGTACGAAGGGTCGAGTTAAGCAGGTAGGTTAAGGGTTAAATATTTATCAGAAAACTTTAAACATGAATTGATTCAAAAGGAAATGTATATTCTATGAAGAATTGCTATTTTTACAATTGTATGATCAAAAGATTCCAATGTTAAGAAACAATCTACCAATCTATGGTTCATAAGCTTTCTTATTATGTAAACATCCTGACATTGTAGTTGATGGACGAAGTGTACCACTGCCTATATGCACCACTGTCTTAGCGTTCCAAACATTTTTGTTTATTATCAGGAAAAATCCTATAACTTTTGAAATTACTTATTTCGATTGATTATTTTGTTAATAATATTTTTTATGATTTTAAAGATGGTCTGGTTAAGTGCTTTGTTGAACAACAATAAATGTGGCAAAGTTTTGTTTCACAAGTTTGCATCTTTTATATTTTCAGTTTACTTCGCCCAAATTTTATCGAACTGCGCGACAAGAAATACTCTAACTACTTTGAAATATATACTGATGGCTCAAAAGCAGATTCATATGTCGGCTGTGCTTCCGTAAGTAAAATTCATTGTTTTAAACAAAAATTACCACCCGACTCATCCATTTTTACAGCCGAAATTCAGGCTGTTAACCTTTCTCTTGACTTTATTTCTGATCATCCTGGCGATAAATTTGTAATATTTACCGACTCTATGTCGGTATTACAGTCTATTAAAAATCTCAATTTTTCCAACCCTCACATTAGAGATTTACTTTTAAAACTCAATGAATTTTCGAAGTTTGTCCTAATAAAAATATTGTTTTCTGTTGGCTACCTAGTCATGTAGGCATGAAGCAGATATTTGCATACCCCATACAGATTTTAAACCATGTATAAATAGATACGTTTTATCTAAATGGCAAACAAGTTGGGATAGTACTATCTATAACAAATTACACGACATCAAACCTAAGGTTGGTTCTTATAACTATATGCATAGAGACGACAGACAAGAGGACGTTGTTCTTACCCGCTGTCGAATAGGTCATTCTAGACTAACTCATTCTTATCTTTTACAAAGAGAAGACCAACCTGAGAGTGTTCCTTGTCAGGAACCACTGACAGTTAAGCATATTTTATTAGACTGTATTGACACCAACCACATACGATCTAAATATTTTAATGTCAATACCATGTTTGATTTGTTTCAGACAGTGTCCAACTCTACACTTGTTTGTTTTTTAAAAGAAATTTGCATTTTTAACCGATTGTAATGTCTTAACAGTTTATTGTGATATCTTTGCAAATTTTAATATTGTTATCCATATATATTTGTTTTTTAATATTTTTAACTTGTATATTCTCACGTTCCGAAATACCTATTTTAGTTTTAACACTGTTAAACTTCAATGTAGATTAATTTAACTTTATTCGGCACCGTATGGCCTATAAAGTGTCGGTGTGCCGTTAAACCCAAAATACAAAAAAAAATATTTTCAGTTTGGGCGAGGCCTGTAGTCATATTGCTGCAGTTCTGTTTAAAGTGATGAAAGCCGTGGAGTTGGGACTGAATGAGGACTGCAAAACAAGTGCCGCATGCCGTTGGAACAGATTCTATCGTTCGAAGGTACCTATATAATATTTGAATGTATTATGTTGTAGAACAATCAAAGTCGCACAACTACAGTTAAAACTTGTTACCTCGATGTAAATGGGACCAATGCAAACAATTCGACTGAGACAAAGTTTGATATAAACATTTTCGAATAAAACAAACAGGAAAATTAAAATAAGGACAGTGAAATGTGTTTGACTTAAATGAATTTGGGTTATAGAGAATGAACTGTATGTATTAAGGTTACATATCCAGTTCCTCACATTTACATTACAGTATCGAGTCTGTAATCAATGCAATACAGGATGTTACAAATTTATGTTATTTTATTCAGTAACAGCATAAATAACATCAGAATTTGGCAGGTGTTTGTAATGGCATCATGAGTATATCTGTAAGGAATTTGTGTCTCTGAAGCAATGCTTTTGCATTTTTCCAGGGTATTCCGCATGGTATTTTATATCTGAAGAGTTATTTACCAAATAAAACACATAAAAGAGTGACTGTAATGGGGATCAAACCATCTAATCTCAGTCACTTGTCGAATGACTGTCAGTCTACCGCAACATTTTGCATATTTTTATCAACTTCAGGTTCAGACTCAGCCAGTAACAGACATTAGCTTTTGTAAAAGCAAACATGGAAAAGGGAAGAAGCGACGACGTATTGCACAAGCCACAAATGAGATGGACGATGTGGATGAAGTATCTGCACTAAAGGAGTTGAAACGTATTTGCCCTTCTGCCTGTATACTTACTAAGAATGACTCGGATACTGACAGTGCATCTGATGATGAGGATCTCCCACCAGTAAGTTTGTTACATTAGTAGTAGTTCTGTTATTAACAGTGTAAATGAGCTCATTTGATAAACTATTTATTCGTTGTCCGCCCTTGTTGTTGAAAGTTTGAGACTTTTTCATACTCTGTTAGACTGCACACTGCCGTATAGGCAATAACAATTTACACTACAAACGGCTGTTGACGCTCTCAAGATTTCAAGACAGACTTTGTCTAAATCAGTGTTGACCGTAATGTGAATAAAAATCTGTATAGCACAATAGCAGTATAGACTATAACAATTCAGCCTTGACACAGCAGTTTAGACATAAATATTCCAGGTCAGATGCTACGATGAAGACCTAAAGTAATACTTTGATTAAATTAGAATAGATTGTAATGTGAATAAAAATTAATAACGAATATTTACTATTCAAATGATTGACTTCAGATTAAACTTTTAGTAATATTTACTGTTTTTACATTCCAGCTGCTGAACAGATTTCATGAGATTGAGAACAAGGACTTAACCCGAGAGGAGCTGGAGGAGAAATGCTATCGTTTTGTCATTGATTTTTCAACTACAGAGGTGCAAGCAAGTAATTTAGAGAAAATGACACGTGCACAGAGTAACAGTCCCATATGGCACAGACAAAGGCAAGGCAGGACAACTGCAACAGTTGTGCATGACATTATTGTGATGAGAGAAGATACTTGTAGGGACAGAGTGCTGAAACAAGTCATGAAGTACAACAGCAATGACTTGTCAAATGTTGAGGCAATTAGATATGGGAGGAAGTACGAAGGAAAGGCTAAGGAAATGTACAAACAAAAAATGAAAGATATTCATGATAACTTTTGTTTAAGGGAATGTGGCCTATTCATTGACTGTTCTTTTCCAATGTTCGCCGCAACCCCAGATGGTGTAAGATCGTGTCTGTGCCATGGAGAAGGGCTATTAGATTTGAAGTGTTCCTACAAACATAGAGATTCTTTACTCTCGGAAATAAATGATCCAAAGTTCTGTCTTGACAGTGAGATGAATTTAAGGAAAAATCATAGGTACTATACCCAAGTACAGTTTCAGATGTTTGTATGTGGGAAACCATACTGTGACTTTATTGTGTACACTAACAAAGACATAGTTATCACAACTGTGTACTATGATGATGAATTTGTCCGCAACATGGTTGAGAAGTGTTTGGACTTTGCATCTCATAACTTGGTACCTGAGATTATCCAACATAAACTGCAAGCATAGCAATATTTAAGTGTGTGTGTGCAAATGTTTATACCAAAGCAAGCTTTCATGAATTAATGTTATTAGTAATTGATGTAATCCTGCATTGCACCACTCAAATGTGAGATACATTTTGAAATCATAATACTGTATGATTTTAGCACTTGACTGACAATTCATCAACATGCAAATTGATTGAAAAAAAGAGAATAAAAACATGTATATATATTTGTATATTGGTTTATTTAACTAAAATTAACAATTTAATTTAAGATAAATAATCATCTGAAATTAAATTTAAGTTAGTAAAAACAGTTGCAACAGTTATTTCTTTTAATGTCATATATACTATATATACAAGTAAGAATAAAGCTTATCATTTTACCTTGCATTGGATAAAATAAATAGCACATTGTCAGGCCTATCACCATAGTAACAGTCCGATTTCTTAAATAATTTTTCAAAGAACTGGCTTTTATTTTACAAGGGGTGGGGACTTAACTTTGTAGGAACTATCAAAGTTTATACTACATTTACATGTGTGAGCACACTGGAAATCATTAGCTGCAACATTTGCTGTATATGAAATGTACATGTTGAAATCCTATTCATATTAAATAAAATGTAAAGCATACATAGAGTTTGTTTCATTTTGTTATCAACCTAGGCATTAAGTTTGTTAACGCTGAACATACAGTTAAAATTGAATCAGCAAGTGGAAGAAGTGATATTGACATAGTGTTTTTCAATATTTTAAATCTTTTCACTCTTTCGATGGCACGCTCAACATGGATTCCTGCCTGTGAGAGTTTTCTCGCATTTTCAACTTCACGTTGTGAAAACTGTGTTTTCCCTTTTGCAAATGGTGGTATGGCCAAAGTGGCGCCTCGGGCAGCCAGTTCATCTGCTATGAGAAATCCACGATCTGCCAGCACTTGATATCCAAACTCCAGTTTATCATAAAATCCAGACTTCTCTGTAATTTCTTTGTCAGAAACACGTCCACCCCAACATTTGGAAATGAAACTCACTGCTCCATATGGTGTAATGCCTAACAAAAATTTTATTGTATTGTGATGTTTGTAATTGGACCATGTCTTAGCCCTGGCATCTAAGTTAGAGGGTCTTTGAATGAACACTTCACTGCAATCAATAATAACCCTACACTAACGATAGTTTTTCCTGAAAGATTTCGGCAGATTTTTCGTGATGACGTCTCTTGAATGCCACTTGATCAAAAATTTCAGTTTTCCAGCTAAGGATGAGAGACAACGGTTAAGCACTGTAGATACCTGAGTAGGTGGGATTTGAAAGCGCATTGCTAAATCCTTGTTGGTTAAATTTAACCTAAGTTTCATGAGCACTAGCAACAGCATGTCCCCTTTGCATAATTTTACAAGTGATTTGTAGCACATAGACACTAATGATAGAATCCAGTAAAATACACCCAGGGATGGAAGTCCTGTCAATGATGAAATTTGTGAGTTGCTTAAGTTTGTAAATGTGAACTTAGTTTTACCAATGTGCTCTTTCAGTTCTCTGTTCTCATTCAAAAGCCTTTGGTATTCATCTTTCAGTGTCTTGTGCTCTTGCTGTAGTTGTTCATACTTCATCTGTAACTGATCTCCTGTCTGAGTTTGTGCTGAAGGAAAGGGAACCAAAACTCAACATTAAGAATCCATACACTAAAGTTAAATGTACATTTAAGACAGGCTTTCTTAGTATTATTTCACAAAGTTATTTCCTGAATGCATATATTTATATATATATATATATATATATATAATATATATATATATATATATAACAAATTTACAACTGAAACATAAAACACAGAGCTGATTGTTTATTTCTGATACTGATTAATTTTATCTTATCTATACTTCTGCAAAAAGGAGGGGTGGTCTTAACATAGCTGAGTACTTAACGGTGTAGCTTGGTAGCTCTGGTTGTAGTGTCAGCCCTGTAGGCAGAAGGCCCTATGTTCAAGTCCCGGTCAAGGCACATTTTTACCGGCTCTATCATTTATAGTATTGTATATAGCTACTTGGGAATGTTCCACAATGTATAACTTGGAATTACACAATTTAATTCTATGACTGAAAATGCTTAATATTAATACCTTCTTTACATGGCTTGTTGTTGGTGGTTGACAACAATTCTAACAGAGCCTCCGCAGCAGCTTGTTCATCTTCACTATTTACATTTGGTTCAAGTATTTGTCGACGTCTCCTTTTTTTCAACCTCTCAAAGCGGTCCACACTCTTTGGTGTTTTGCAACGGACTGGACCAGGTGTTAAGTGAAATATGCTTGGAGCATGGTCTGGGTGGTCTAGGTCTTTTGATGGCTTTCCTGTGAATAACAAAAATAAATCTTTATTACAGTTAATAAGGACACTTGATATACAATGTTTTAGCTCGGCTCCAGGTACGGGAGGCCCCGGGTTCGATCCCGGGCCGCGACATACCAAAGTCGTTAAAAATGGTAGTGGTATAGCTCCCTTGCTAACGCTCAAGCAAATATAAGGGTAGTTCCACGACTGGTTGGCCCGGTGTCAGGATAATGTGACTGGGTGTGGTATCATGCCAGGTGTTCACGGCATGCTATACACAGTGAAGGAAGCACTATATCTGCTTCAAGTGGACACCGTCTCCAGATAACTGAAATACTGTTGGTGGGACGATAAACCCAATAAACAAACAAACAAACAATGTTTTAGCCTTTTTACAGTATTTCACATTCAACATATTGCAGAAAGCTTTATGTCCTGCCCAGGGCAGCTGTACCCTTTTATGCTACTTCAAGCTTAAAATAGATTATGTTAATTTTATAAATATGTAGAAACGACTTGCATGAAAACAGTTACCAAATACTTTGAAAATGTTCTAATGTGTCTAATTTTACCTGTCACGAAATGTAAGCTGCACAGTCGGTCATGTTCTGAAGGCTCCCATAGTTTGTTTTGATCGTCGATCTGCACCTGCTTCATGGCCAATTGCTACCGTAATTTTTTGTCTGCATCGCTTGGAAATCGAAAGAAACGTACGCCAGAATCTTTGGAAAAACGTTGCGTGCATCCTGGTGCACTACAACTGACAGGCATGCTTCGTAGTTTGTTTACAACCTAAAAATAGCTGACTAGTTCATTTACGCTCTATTTGTTTATCAATAATGGCTGTCGCTTTCTGCCAACCGTAACAAATCTGACGCAAACACGCACCTGCTGTGACGTCACGCGTGAACTGGTCTATACTATAAATAAACAGATCCGCCAGATCCCAAGATGGCTGCCGGATTCCTACTTATATACTACTCATAATAAAACAGTAATTTTATAAAGTCTATACTGTTTTCAGAAGGTAATGAAACTTGTTATGATTAAATGCCATACGCGTTTTTACTTTGTCTATGTATGCAAGGCGATGAGTCGACCAACCTCGAATGGCGGTGAGTTGGTAAGGGCGGTGAGTCGTCTAGTAATCTCATAACTTGCATTTGAATTTGAAAAATTGTTAATTGGGTTAACTGGGTAGCATAAAATGGCTGGAAAATTTGACCTTGTATCATTTGCTTATCTTACACAATACATGCAACATGCCTCGCTTCACTCCTTGTTCAGTTTGTGACATGCGAGTGACAAGGTGTCGATAGGTGTACGGACATTTGCCCCCTGGACATTTGCCCCCCGGACGTTTGCCCTCTTTTAAATGCAGGCCGGACGTTTGCCCCCCTGTCGTTTTTCAGAGCCGGACTTTTGCCCCCCTGCCAATTTTTGAAAGCCGGACGTTTGCCCCCTCAACAAAACTTGAGGGCGGACTTTTGCCCCCCCCCCCCCCCCCCCATAACGTAAGGGCGGACTTTCAAAAAAATCAATCTGTCAATTTCATTAATTTTACAAAGAATGTAAAATACGGCGGTTACGCGGCGGTTTCTTTGCATTACTAATTTCACAGAGAATGCCAATTAACGGAAATTAACATGATTGTATTTAATTATAAACAATTAACTGTATTGCATTAAATTATACGCGATGGTTTCTTTGATTGGCCGAATTAAATCCAGGAGATTCAATTAAAGGAATGTCACAAATTGTGTTTATTTGAAATTGTGCCTACAATACGTGAATTTTGCAAACTAATTTTGATTAATCAAAGTGTTTTAAATGGGTCTAGGCCTACCAGTTGATTGACAGTTAACCTGTTTGTGACACTCTACGCATGAGTGGCAAGCGATCGCGGGAAATGTGTAGCAAACAACCTGTTAAAGCCGAAGTCTTGCGGGTTCGACGGCGAGTGTTTTAGAACGGGTAAATTGTCTCGGAACCTGATGCGATGTAAAGATATGAAGGCAAACTAGATTGTAACTTTTACTTAATTCCAGTCCTATGAAAAAAATTATAGAAAATTTTGTTACACCTAACACATTTCATGTACTGTAGCACCATGTAGTACCGTTTGTGTATGTTTCTAATATGGCGGGAAGACATTTACAGGCGGGATACAGAGTTTGAGAAGAAAGGGAGGGCAATTCCCGCCTTGACATTTTAGTAGAGGGGGCAAACGTCCGCCTTGTAATTTCAGCTGGGGGGCAAACGTCCGCCTTGTAATTTCAGCTGGGGGGCAAACGTCCGCCTTGTAATTTCAGCTGGGGGGCAAACGTCCGCCCTTCACAAATAGGGGGGCAAACGTCCGGGGGGCAAACGTCCGGGGGGGCAACTGTCCTAGATTCGAGTGACAACCACTTGGCCATATTATGTGACCAGTGTCTACAGACAGTTCAAATCGTGTTTCTTATTGCTAAAGGCAGGCACACAATTTACTAGCTATCCGGCAATAATTATCCTAAACCCTAGTAAGTCCATGTATTTTATACATGAGTTATGATTTTTAAATCTGAAAAAAGAAATTAATGATAAAATCTACAGACAGTTCAAAACTATCACACCTATCGATCATAGACCCGCGTCAGCGTTTTCCCTATATGTTCTTTATTGTCAGCGTTTTATTACGGTTTTCATATTGTCAGTGTAGCGCGTAAGCGTTTTAGACCCATCCAAAAAGTGCTACGTAACTATTAGCTACCACTTGTACCGTCCCATGATACATGAGTTATAATTTTTAAATCGGAAGAAAATAATGATAAAATCTACAGACAGATAAAAAATATCAATTCATCACAGTAAAAGTATACAGGCGATGAGTCGACCAGCGTTTTTTTTTAATCGGCGATGAGTCGACCAACCTTGAATGGCGGTGAGTTGGTAAGGGCGGTGAGTCGTCCTGTTACCAGTTATGATGACTGTTCATTCTTAAAATGTTTAATGTGTCTTTTTTTTTCCGAAATTCTGATAAACAAAATAATCTTAAAATGCATGAATTATATTCTTTTTAAGAAACTAAGGTCTTACTTCCTTTACGAAGAAATCAAGAAAATAAGAAGGAAATTCTGCACATGTAATAAGCCAGATGATGAAAGGTAGTTTTCTTAAATCCTAGGAACTTTAATTGATTTTTAATGTATGTATTTATATCAATTATTCTGTTAGACATTCCTTCAGTTAGACATTCATGTAGTTTTAATCGCAACTACTTCTTTACCGCGGCTAACAGGCCGTATGATAGGTTGTCATGTACAACTAACTGCTTTGCTTACGGATTTTTATACTAAACGCACGCCAGGTATTAGTGTTTCCGAAATATCTGATCTGCGCATGTGCAAAGGAACACAGAAATAGCCTGAGGGCTTTACGGTAGCGTATTTCGTTGCAGTCCGTAAGGTGTGAGACTACAGAAGATATGGCAAATGTAAATATGTTTTAACCGTCTTTCTGCGTAGAATAGCAGACGTTGTATTAGCGTATAAACCATTCAGAAATGGGAGCTATAATAATCTATGGGTCAATAGCCACATGTGACCACAACCGCGACAATAATCAGATATAGCGTGTTTACCTGCAATCGTTTACACGAGATCATACGTTAGTTGGTAATGGTTAACTTCACTGCTCGCGGTTTTGAAGATGTCGATTAATATTCTTAGCAGCCGATAAAGGGTTTTATGTTAAGGAAACTGATAGCAGCGTTCATGATATCCATTGAATAGCTAGAGAAAGCACTACTATCGACACATTCTCGCATGAAAACACGCGGATTAGGGTTATTTCAAAATGGCGGCAGGACGAAGTTCATTCATGCGCTGATATGTTTTATTTCCATGATAACCTGCGCTGATATTTTTTAAACGAAACAAAAGAGTAATCACATGCGCTGATACTATTGCTACAAAGAAACCATTTCTGACATGATGAGAGATGCAATGTTTACAGCGCTCTGTTATTTTGCTTATTTATGATTACTACACTGTTACATGTGTGGTGTCAGTCGTAAAAATCTCCCCATGCATGTCACTTTATTCATCCTGTGAGGATTGTTACGTGTATTTCATTTCATTGACATTGGGCTTTGGTGCATCAATACCATCTTCACATGAAACGATGCTACAACAATTTTCACTTCTCTGGTCATTTTCTTTTCTTTGAGTCAAAAGATTAATTTCACTATAAAATCACTTCTTTCTCTTCTGAACTATGTGGATTGGATATTATTTTTCAATGGCGTCACTTATTCGTAATAACATATCAAAGAAAACGTTAGCGCTAGGACATTCATTTTATATTTACATAGATCTGTTTTCATTGCTTGCATTTGAGAAACCAACCAGAAACTGCGCGGTTAGAGCTCTGTAAAACCGGTTTAAGCACACCAATTTTGCCGACCGACCGATCCAAGGCGGTATCTGTTGTTTGCTCTTTTTGTTGAATGATTCAATGTTCTTACTTTTACATTTGGCTTCCATGTGAATACCTTTGTCCTGTGCCTTTTCAGGGTCTGGTATCTTGCATGGCTCGACCTTGTCATATATTCTTAACACATTCTTGAAACATTAATACGTACATAAAAACACGTTACAAAATATCTTTTTAATGTATACTGTATTAAAAGAATGACCGTAAGAATTTCTGGATGACCATCAATTTTCCATGATGTTGGTCACAAATGACCCCTAAAAACTATGAGATGGCATAAACACTAAACCTATTGATGCGCACTTAAGCTCGTTTAGAAGAATTCAGTTATACACATTTGACCACATCCATCATTTCAATATTCATACACATACACCTTTTTAGACCTAAATTAATTTTAATTCCATTGTTGGAATATCTCGGTGTATCATTATGATAGAAATAGGTATATAAGAAAAGGTCCTATCAAAATTTTAAATATTTAATTTTTATCTACCTGCAGACCAAGGCAGACAAGGTAAATGTAAATGTGACAAAAACACAGAGACGAGACATAACACACAAAAAGAAAAACCATCAGTTACCGCCTTTGAACGGTCAGTCGGCAAAAGGGCCAACTGGGGTGCTTAAACCTGGTTTGTGGAGCGCTCCAACCTCGCACTTCCTGAAGCTTTTTCTATCAAACAAACAGTGTAAATAAAAATATCCCGTCAAAGTGAAACAACTAACAGTAGGCACCTGCATCGGGAGTTAAAACAGATATAATGAATTTATGTACATACATGATAACTAGTAATAAAACAACATATGTACAGTATGTACAGTAGAAGTCACCTAAGTATACATACTAATAATTCTTATGGACCAATGCAGCAAACATCGGTTGGCTGTCCATCTTTATCACAATTCTTTGTTATCTTCCAAATTCTGCAATTAGCTATGGCCAGACTTCCATCACTGAGATGACAGGAACCATAGATCACACAATTGCTCTTGTTATCATGTATACGGACGTCCCATGTTGTTTTTTTCCACTGATGTATTCTTTCTTGGTCATTGGTTTGCTTTCCATCTGGTCTACTTACTTCACCTTCCATCCACATCATGTAAGCTAATATCCTGTACCGTTGTGCTGTCTTCTTTAATAAGGGAATTAAAGCAGTTGAGGGAACCAAATATCTTCTTGTCAGTCATGAAGTTGAACAGACCGTCCCTTTACAAAACCGTCCGACTCGTTATAAAGAGTGTCAACATTTTTGTGATATTGTCTGACCATTCTTTTTAAGGACAAATGTTTTGGCTCTCATTTGTTTGACTTCGTAATTTAATCTAAACATTGGTTTATCTCTTCTTTAGTACAAGCATAAACCTGACGATATTGTTCGGCGAAAGATAAAGAACCTCTTCCTGGTTATTTTTTACCTCTTCTTACCCTTCTCTTATAGCTCCTAAATTCGTGACAACAGTTTCTTTGCATAATCTTCAAGATCTTTAAGAAGACAGTTTTCTTTTTTTGATTACATCCACATGCTTATCTAATGCTTTAATGACTTTGTTCATACTAGCCACATGCTTATCTAAAGCTTCAATGGCTTTGTTCATATTGTCCAGAGCCGATTTTAACTGTGCTTTTATGTCTTGGTCTGGGTTTAGCTCACCAGAGGATTCCCTTATATTTTGGGAGTCCTGACATTTCCGGAAACGAAATATGAAAATAACTGTCATTATAGTTAGGTGGAGGAAAACACCTGTAACATATCTGAAAAGACATATACACCACAGTTAAGTTGGAAGCTTTAACATCAGATGTTTTGCTTTTGAATTATTACTTAAATTCGTGTAACAAAGGGCAGTATATTTAAGAGGAGTTACAAGTCGGCGACTACATATTAATACATATATTATCGACCCAGCCGGTTGGGCAGAGCGGTAAAACTCCGCAGGAAATAGACCATTGTCATTGTAGTATTATACCTTTTCCAGTATGGCCCTTTTCATGGTCACATTTGGTCCGATGGACCCCTCCATTATCGACTCGTCAGTCAGTCTATAAGGCTACTTCTACCAGGCTAATTACATAATAAACGTCGAACTAGATTCCCAAAAATTGGGATAAAACCCAAACTCGCTAATAGAAAACTATCACGGTTATATTTTACTTACCAAGCTTCGAGCACGAGGCAGAAATTATCTGAAATAATCAGACAGTATCCTTTATTACTGTACGTCTATAATATACCCATTGAAAATACTAGCAAATATCTAACGTAAATAAATTACAGTCGTTTCAAATATCAACGCTAATATGATGTAATAGTTATCTTCGAAGCTAATGAATACGTTAATTTAAACAATACAAAAGTGTTAGATATGGTACTATGAGAACTAAGGTAAACAATGTCCACATCACCTCTTACTATCCCCCGTGTAACGTTATCTATAATGTCAACAACGGGAACGCGACACATTCATTAGTGGTACTACGGGGTCCTCTTATCAGTAAGGATGAGATTCGAATCGAGCCGATTTATAACACCCATTGCATATAGTAAAAACACACACAAAAAAAACTGTGTTTTTTCAAATTCATTTATTGTTTTTTTTACAAATTAGAGGCCCTGCCGGAAGGGGCATAGAATTCTCCGGCTGCTGCTACCTGTAGCGGGGTAAGAACCCTCCAAAGGTAGCCCACCTGTTTGCCGTGGGTGGCGACCCAGCGTCTCCCTGATGACGGGATCCTGATGGTTGAGGTTAGTGGAGGCTGGCAATTATGCCAAAACTGACCAATACACCATTTTGGCCCTGAGTTACGGAGTAGACGGGCGGTTATATTGATCCGGTATAACCAATCGGCTAGTCGCGTTGTTCATGGATTACTTATATTTCCCTATTGTATACATCTTACTTTGTCCTCCTACTTTCCACTCAAGTTTCTACTTATTCCCTTATAATATACCGTGTAACGCAACCCTGTCCCTCTTATTGTCTCCTTTGTACTTAAATCTATTGGACAACCGGCTATACGGATTAATCTGGCATCATTACTTTTTGTAATCTATGTCGGAGTATAGCACTCTGATATCACTGACGTTGGGAGGTCGGATACCCACTCCATGTCAACGTCCCCTTGTTGGGCTCCGAGGCGGGTGGTGACCCAGAGTGCCGAAACTTATTACATTACTTTATGGCTTCAAAACGCAAATGTTATGAACCGATACCATCAATATCTTCAGAAGATTCAGACAATGAACTCAGACAAAACCAAAATTTCCCTCGTTTCCTTGTAATACAATCAATTGAAAAAACACCAATAACTAAAGTTTCACCATTCGTAATTGAAAAAACAATCAAAGGACTTATTGGAACAGTTGACTCTATTAAAAAAACTAAAAATGACAGCCTTCTCATTGAAACAAACAGAAAACCAATTTCCGACAAAATTTTAAAACTTAAAGAATTCTGTTCACTCAAAGTGAAAACCTTTCCACATTCATCACTCAACTTTTCGAAAGGTGTTATTCGTTGCCCCGACCTGTCGGGACTTCCAGAGGAGGAAATCCTGACAGAGCTCACACCACAAGGTGTGAGTGGTGTCAGAAGATTCTCCTTCTTGAAGGCGGGACAGAGAATACCTACCAATACGCTTGTTCTAACATTTAACAACCCTAAACTCCCCACCACTATTAAGGTAGGATATCTTAATGTCAAAGTTCAGATTTATATTCCGAATCCGTTACGGTGTTTCGATTGCCAGAAATTTGGTCACCACGAGTCATCGTGTACAAATACAATGATTTGCGGACGATGTGGAGAACACTGCCCACACCCCAAATGTTGAGTGTCAGGCAGAACCGAAGTGTCCAAATTGCTCTGGACCACACGAAAGTAGGTCCAGAGAATGTCCCACCTGGAAATTTGAGAAAGAGGTACTAAAAATTAAATATACCTTAAATGTATCTTTTCCAGAAGCACGTAAATTGGCAAAAGACAATACATCGTCTAAAACTTCTTACGCTGCAGTGACAAAATCGAACAAGTCGGTCTGCCATGACAGCTCAACACAGTATGAAACTCCCTCAGGTGACCAAGTATCTGAGAAAATTATTGTACCAACAAAATACAAGGTTACAGAGTCTTCTATCAATATAAACAAGACAAATGAATCTTCTGTAAAACAAACTAAACAGTCTATCCAACCTAAACCATCAACCTCTCAACCGTCTACTGAAACGTTAACACCTTCTAGTCAACCTGCTAAGCTATCAAAAGCAGAAAGGAGAGCTGCCGGAAGAGCTGCCAAGGCTTCACAGGAAGCTGGTAGCTCTTCAGAGAAAACTGGAGGACCCAGTCCTCCAAATTCCCAAGATAATAGAGTTGGCAGGTCCAACTCTGTTAACAGATTTGATTGTCTGATGGAGACAGAGTCTCCACCAGACAAACCATCAAGGTCACCAGTTAAGGCGCCTAAATAGATTTATAAATTAAAATTTCCCATGAACAATAAAATTATACATTGGAACTGTCGTGGTCTTAAAGCCAATTTTAATGAAATTTTACTTTTACTTACTACTTTAAGCCCCGCCGTGCTAAGCTTGCAGGAAACATTCCTGAAAGAAAATGATACCTTAACGTTTAAAGATTATAATTCGTATAATCGTATTCATTCACAGTCTGATAGGGCGTCTGGAGGATCGACAATTCTTGTCAACTCCAAACTGCCTCATTCAGTTATTAACCTTAACACTGATATACAGGCTGTTGCCATTCGAGTAACAGTTCATAAAGTAATAACCGTTTGCTCTGTTTATATTCCACCAAATTCGGATATTAATAAGTCAAAACTAGATGATTTGGTTAATCAATTACCCACCCCTTATATTCTTGTTGGAGATTTTAACGGACATAACCCGCTATGGGGATGTTCTGATTACAACAATATGGGTAAAACATTAGAAGACTTTATAGCCCAAAATGATATCTGCCTTATGAACAATAAAAAGGCAACTTACTTGCATCCTGCTACAGGGCACTATTCCGCCCTTGATCTTACTTTATGTCACCCCTCGTTATATCTTGATTATAGTTGGGATGTTCATGATGATCTATGTGGAAGTGATCACTTCCCCATAATACTAAATAATGAATCTGTCAATTTAAATGACAAAAATACCTATTGGCGAATGAACAGAGCAAACTGGGAATTATTCTCAATATTTTGTAATGAAGAATTGAATACTTCAACTTTTGAGAATGCTGATGATAAAATTCACTCATTCTCAAAACTTCTACATAGCATAGCGGAAAAATGTATCCCTAGGACCACGGCAAAGTCAAAGCGTAACAAACCTTGGTTTAACGATGAATGTAAAAGGGCAATAAGGAAACGTAGAGCTGCACTTAAAAAATTTAATATTAGACCTACTAGTGCAAATTTAAATAATTTCAGAAATGAAAAGGCTAAAAGCCGAAAAATAATTAAACAAGCCAAAAGAAAATCATGGCAGACATTTGTCTCTGGTATAACCAGTAAAACAACAGTTAAAAATGTTTGGTCGGCTATAAGAAAAATCAGCGGTAAAGTTTCTTCTAATACAGTTAATCATTTAAAAACCAGTGATTCGATTATAACAAACAAGAAAGATATTTTAGATACTCTTGCTAAAGGTTTTGCACAAAATTCGTCATCCGAAAATTATTCTAAAGAATTCCAAAATATAAAACAACGTGAGGAAAAACATAAAATAAACTTTAAATCAAACAATAGCGAAAATTACAATCAACCATTTTCTTTAAAAGAGCTAAGAGAAGCACTTAATAAATCGCATGATACCGCTGCTGGCCCTGATGATATTCCTTATCAATTTTTGAAACATTTACCTCATACTTCCTTAAAGTTACTTTTATCTATATATAACGAAATCTGGTTTTCTGGAGATGTTCCAGATTCATGGAAAAATGCTTTCGTTATTCCAATACCTAAACAAGGTAAGGATCCAACCAATCCTACAAGTTATAGACCTATAGCTTTGACAAGTTGTATTTGTAAAACACTAGAACGTATGATTAATACAAGACTCGTTTGGTATCTTGAATCAAACAATCTATTAACAGAATTCCAAAGTGGATTCAGAAACCAACGAAGTACACTAGATCATCTCGTTCGTTTTGAAACTTTTATCCGTGATGCCTTTATCAAGAAAGAACACCTAGTAACGGTTTTCTTTGATCTTGAAAAGGCTTACGATACAACATGGAAACATGGGATTTTAAAGGATCTAGGTGACCTTGGTCTCAAGGGTCGTTTACCAACATTTATTAACAGTTTTCTTTCTGACAGAAACTTCCAAGTTAAAATTGGGTCTACCTTGTCTTCTGTTTATAAACAGGAACAAGGTGTCCCTCAGGGAAGTATATTATCTGTTACTCTCTTTAACATCAAAATAAATAACATTGTAAAAACTCTTAATCCAGGAGTCGATTGTTCACTTTATGTGGACGATTTTCTTATATGTTATCGTTCAAAACATATGAACACAATAGAGAGGCAATTACAACAATGCCTTAATAAATTACAAACTTGGAGCAATAACAATGGTTTCAAATTTTCACCTACTAAAACAAACTGCATGCATTTCTGTCAGAAAAGAACTTTGCACAACGATCCTGAGTTGTTTCTTAATAACATTCGTATTCCTGTCGTCAAGGAAACGAAATTCCTTGGTGTCATATTTGACAGCAAATTGTCTTTTATACCGCATATTAAATATGTCAAATCTAAATGTCTTAAATCTCTTAACCTGTTGAAATTTTTATCCCATACCGACTGGGGAGCTGACAGAAAAGTTCTATTGCAACTGTATAGATCACTAGTAAGATCGAAATTAGATTATGGTAGCATTGTTTATGGTTCTGCCAGGAGATCATATCTCCAAATGCTTGACGTTGTCCACAACCAGGGACTCCGCCTGGCCCTTGGAGCTTTCAGGACCTCTCCTGTAGAGAGCCTTTACGTTGAAGCTAATGAGCCATCATTATACCTTAGACGAGAGAAACTTGCGCTTCAGTTCATAACGAAAGTGAAATCTAACCCTAAAAATCCAGCACATAGTGTTATCTTCAATCCGAAATATGAGCACTTGTATGAGCGTAAACCAAAGGCAATTAAGCCGTTTGGTTTACGAATACTAGAAATTATACACTCATCACAACTGAATTTAAATCAAGTAATAGAAAATAATGTTTTAGAATTTCCACCATGGCAATTGAAAACTCCCGAAGTCGATCTATCTCTCAGTATAAATACTAAATCAAAAACAGACCCTCTCGTACTACGCTCAAATTTCATCGAACTGCGCGACAAGAAATACTCCAAATATGTTGAAATATATACTGATGGCTCAAAAGCAGATTCATATGTCGGCTGTGCTTCCGTAAGCAAAATTCATTGTTTTAAACAAAAATTACCACCCGACTCATCCATTTTTACAGCCGAAATTCAGGCTGTTAACCTTTCTCTTGACTTTATTTCTGATCATCCTGGCGATAAATTTGTAATATTTACTGACTCTTTGTCGGTATTACAGTCTATTAAAAATCTTAATTTTTCCAACCCCCTCATTAGAGAATTACTTTTAAAACTTAGTGATGTTTGTCTTAATAAAAATATTGTTTTCTGTTGGCTACCTAGTCATGTAGGCATCAGAGGAAACGAGGATGCAGATAAGAGTGCAAAATCTGCCTCAGCCCTTACTGAGACAGATCTTTGCATCCCCTACACAGATTTTAAACCACTTATCAATCGATATATTTTAACCAAATGGCAAACAAGTTGGGATAATACTGTTTTCAACAAATTACATGTAATTAAACCTTATGTCAGTGCCAATATCTCTACTTGCAGAGAAAGTAGGCGGGAAGACGTAGCTCTGACCCGCTGTCGCATTGGACATACTAGGTTAACTCATTCATATCTTTTAAAAAGAGAAGTTCAACCTGAATGTGTACCTTGCCAGGAACCTCTTACAGTTAATCATATTTTACTACATTGTATTGACACAGATCATATTCGATCTAAATATTTTAATGTCAATAATATACACGAACTATTTAAGACGGTATCCGATGCTAAACTTGTTTGCTTTCTAACCGAGATTGGTATTCTTAGTAAGTTATAAATTTTTAAACTGTTTATTATGCTAACGTTATGCATTTTAACTGTTTAATATGTTAACCTGTTTTCATCATTCACATTTTTAACCTGACAGATTTTTATTTCTACTCACGTATTTTAGTTTTAACCTGATAATATTATACTGTCGTTAAACTTCAATGTATTCGGCGCCGTATGACCTATCATGTGTCGGTGTGCCGTAAAACCCAAAATACAAAATACAAATACAAATTAGAAAGTCTTGAAGTTCTTCAATCTGAAAGGAGACATTATATATCATACACGTAACGTGTGGCGTAACGGGACTCCATAGTAGAAACGCAACATCATCCCATGATTACAAATTTATTAATGAAAGTTACATTTTACAATCTAACAACAGTGAGGCGTGAATACCTCTCTCTGACGCGTCCACATGCACTCTCCGTCTCGTCCAGATCTACACTACTTCTCCCTAGCCTATCTCAATTCCTCCTCCCCTTTCGCCCCGTGACCCAAAAATATATACTCTACTCCGACTGCGCATGTCCTTTGTTAATTGCACTGCCTACGCCTATCATTTCTGTTATAAGTATTAATAAAAGCTAAAAATAGTACTTTTATTGCTAATCGTGTCTTCTGACCAGCGCTGTGTCCCATGATTTCTTCTTATGTTTTGACGTATGAATTAACCACTGTCCCGAATCGTACCTCTTTATTACTATTTTACTACTTTCCCGTGCATCGTAGTATATTTCCCTGTTTTGATTATTAGTCCTGCCATTCTTAGTCCTTCTTTAGGTTAACCTTTGCACTAAGCTTAATTAAGCGGCACGATGTCTTTAACTAACCAATTATAACAAATTATTATTTAACTGAAAACTAATTAATATGGTAATATTACATTACAAACGATGCTTTCTTTTTAACAATTGAAACTAAATCATAAATATCGTATTCCAACGGGGAGTTGCTATGCCGTTTAATGCTATATTAATTCCAGTTCCGCTAAACAAATCGTTTGGTCCTAATTTACAATGAGCATTATACCCTTTAAACGTTTTATTATTTATTCATCTTATTAAATCAATAACAAACGTAGTTCTATACCTTTTCCAGAATGACCCTTTTTAGGGTCATATTGGGTCCGAAGGACCCCTCCATTATCGACTCGTCAGTCTATAAGAAAAAGTAACACTGAAATACGTAAACATATAATTACGATTGTACCGAAGTAAAATGCTGAAAAGCTTAACGAATAATTAATAGGCTACTTCTACCAGGCTAATTACATAATAAACGTCGAACTAGATTCCCAAAAATTGGGATAAAACCCAAACTCGCTAATAGAAAACTATCACGGTTATATTTTACTTACCGAGCCTCGAGCAAGAGGCAGAAATTATCTGAAATAATCAGACAGTATCCTTTATTACTGTACGTCTATAACATATCCATTGAAAATACTAGCAAATATCTAACGTAAATAAATTACAGCCGTTTCAAATATCAACGCTAATATGATGTAATAGTTATCTTCGAAGCTAATGGATACGTTAATTTAAACAATACAAAAGTGTTAGATATGGTACTATGAGAACTAAGGTTAACAATGTCCACATCACCTCTTACTATCCCCCGTGTAACGTTATCTGTATGTCAACAACGGGCACGCGACACATTCATTAGTGATACTACGGGGTCCTCTTATCAGTTAGGATGAGATTCAAATCGAGTCCAGATTTAGTCCAGATTTATAAAACTCATTGCATGTAGTAAAAACACACACAAATAAACTGTTTTTTTTAATTGTTTTTTACAGATAAGAAACAAAGTCTTGAAGATTTTTAATCTGAACGTTTCACAACGTTTTGAACAATTACTTTCTGAAAGAATACGTTCAGATTTGTCTTGTATAAAATTTTCTTTTCCATCAGTATCCCGCTTTCTTCCTTTGTATTTCATTCCAGTCATTCGCAACTTTTCATTCTTAACTCTAGTAGAGTTTGATGACTTTTCAATTTCGCTCAGAAGCCGAGCGTCTCTGTTTCTGACAATCAAGGTTGCATCTAAAATTAACACACAATAACATAAATCTAATTTTAACATCTGAAACTATTTTCTTCTACTTGATGAGGCTGATTGTTTTTCTTTTCTGCCCTTTTTTTTTATCCCCATCTCCATCTGATGCTGTCCGGAACCATTCTCTACAGACTTTTTCTACATCAGCTGCTGTGAAGCGCGTGGTTCTCATTACAGCTCCTGAAAATTTCAATGATTAAAGAAACCAAATTAAATCCAATATTAAGCAATATGTATAGATCATGTTGATATATGTTGGCTTTTGGATACATATTGTCTAATACAGTTAATAAAATTATTAATAAAATATTAACTATTAAATGTAACCATAAGTATGGTTTTATTCTATTTACTTGAGCCTGTTTTAATTTAACTTTATCTTTTTTCTGTGATGTTTACTTACTCTGCATAGCAGCTGCTATTTTCAGCTTGCTGAATGCCTGCTTTTGTTTGTGGCCATACCAGTTGAAGCCTACAGCTAGACTGTTGGTGAGGCAGTGTCTCATTGCACGACGGGTTGGATCAGTAACATTATGCCCACCTAACATAGAGAGATGTCTAATCTAGAGATAAAAAGTTGATTAACTCTTTACATTATTATACAATATTTCACATATTCGTGAATAAATTTCTAATGTAGAATATAATTTGCAGCAAAATTTTAAGTTCCTTAAAACTTACACCAATTACTTTTTCTTGTTAAACAAAGTGTAAGATGAAGTACTCTATGCTGGCTAAACTTGATGAGGTTCTATTGTAAAGTTGGTCCAAGCAATTTATAACAATGCAAGGTAATATTGCAAAAAGAAACATGCTTTTAAATTTACTAAGCCAACCAACAAAAGTCCCGAGAATATATTATTGGACATGTGATTTTATAATTCTATTTAAAAACTCTTCAGTTGACACTATCCCAGTGCACATACTTTGTTGTTCATCTGTACTAGGGATATTTATGGATGAATTTTGTATCCCGTTTAATAATGTATTGTTGGTCTGGCTGTATAACATTTGTTAATTAATATACTTAGTTATAATTTATTTTTATTTAAATTACCTATGCTGTGAATGTCGATTCCTCGCCCAGTTTCTCCTCCAGGGCCTCAACATCTTAAGTTGACTGAAGAGGCAGACTAAGTCCCTCAGGAAGAGACTCTGAGTATGACAAACCAGGTGCCAGCAATGGTCAGCAACTGGTTCAGCGATTCTCGATGTTAATTTGCCTTTGATTCATCTTCTTAAGGATGGTGAACAAATATGTCCCTGGCTGAAATCGCATAATTATCAGTTAATATGCAAACTTAGCCTGTATGATGACGACCTTATCATAAAAATAAATAGGGTCATAAGCAATATTGAAAAGGGTAGGCTATGGCTACTCGAAAATACTTGTTATTTTAGTAACATTAATAAACCTTTTCAATTAATGTATCTTTATAACTAAAATTAACTGTTCACAACAATGTGAAAGTTACAAGTGAAAGCCAAGAACATATGTAAACAAAATCACGTACCAACAGTTGATCTTGAATCTGACTGCTGACTCCCTCCTGGCTGAGGAGTCACGAGCCGAGCTGCAATATACAGGTTGCTAATACAAGATAATAAAACATTTATAAGACAATTTAAGTTTGTGTGCTTCTACAGAGAAGTTTGTTATCAGTTCATCAGTCTCAGTAGGTATGAACATTTAAAAAAATAAGTTATAAAACATTAAATTAATAAGCCCCAGACTGCCTATTTTAAGTCTTATTAAAAACAATACAAAAGCACAATCATTCCACGCTTTTCACCTTTTCCGACAGATTTATGGACATCCAACATTGATTTATGAAAAAAAAGACAAAAAAAAAACTACTAAATTTAGCAGTTTAATTGAACATATTAAACTATTATGCACTGTTTTACAACAACAATGAAATTGGCACAACCAAAATAATGATACAGTAAATATTCTAATGACGAGATCATCCGAGCTGGTATAACACATCTACATGCCATAGTGAGGTTGGTCATACTATATATTGAAATAAGCAAAAAAATAACAATTCGAAAACTACAAAAATTAAATTTACACAATTAAATGACAAAGAAACTGCACTAATTACAAGTAAATGAGATAATATAATCTGAGCAGGTATACATGTAACACATGTAAACGGCATACCAAGCTTTGTCACCGGTCATGCAATATGACTTTGGCTCATGAAAGACATTTTGACAACTAAAACATTTAAAGAAATTTACACAACTGCACTAATGATAAAGTTACTGCACTATTACACATAAAAATGAGATCTTTGGAGCAGGTGTAACACAACTACACTGCGTTTCGCGGTTAATCATTTGTCATAAAATTTATTGTCATTAGCACATGAAAGACTTTTAAAGACTTGCAGCTATGAACAAGCTATAAATACATGGAAAAATATCAGGAAAAAATCTATACAAGATTAATATAACATTGGCTTATCTAAGTTGTACATGTATATATCACTGCTTGCTTAAGTCTGGCTTTTTCCGACTCTTCTTGGGCGTTGGTTGGCAATTTTGTGTAGTGCGCTTTTTTCCAAACCAAGTCCTTAACCTTGGTTGGTTTGATCACCGTTTTCAATTTTGGAACATTCCATACAATAAGTCTGTGGGTACATGTTTCACCCCGCTTTATAAAGTTCTCCACTTTGAACAAAACCCCAGCAATATGGTTACATGAACCAAGCATCCCGGCTGTACATGAACAGTGAGCAGATACAACTTTCCCCCCAACGCCAATTTCATTGTCTTTCTCCACACAAATCCAAACACTGTAATCTTTACTGTTAATACTTTGGGATGGTGTCACCCTCGATTTCGAAATACAGTATGGATGTTTGTCACTAATCGTGTGAATGAACACCTCTTTCACTCATTCATTCTGGAAGTAGCGGAAGCCTTTGCCCACTTTATATTCATTTAACAGTTTGTTCACTATGTCAGAAGCTGATGTTCCATTTAAGTACAAAGCAATGTCCGATATATACACAGAGGGCCAATACAATCTTACCTTCTTTTTCCCTGTCCACTTTATTGTCCACAGAGTATGGGTCTGGAATCACATCCCCCCCCCCCACACTTTCAACTTTGATTTGTACTCCGTGCACAGTCTCAGCTCTGCCTCTTCAGCGGAAGAATCTACTGGGATCTTTACTTCCCATGCACAGAATGCCCGGTAAATATACAAATACTGCATTTAATATACACAGCATAACCTGTGTCTTAATGCCATTATTGGCTTTGGCACAATATATGAAATATTAATATAACTTGTCAGAGGTAGGGTGTGAAAATGGTTCAGACAGGAGCTAAAAATATGGGATCGACGAAAAACATGGCTGCTTGCCTGTAACATCCAGTTACTCAAATGCTTCGTAACGACCACCGCGTCCACCCGTATATTCACTCAAAATAACTACACAGCATTGTCAAAATATCACTTTAAATACTTCGGTTCACCATTTAACCGGGTTAAACCGCTGGACTGGTCACCAGAAACAACCAGCATCGAGTATATAATACATTGTTTATTTACCTTGCTGTCAACTCGTCAAACGTACCATCAACATACTTCTTTCTACACGATAAAAATACTCTTAAAGCATTAATGGACCACAATCTGAATTTTTCAATTGTCATACAATCTAAATCACTCATTTCAAAACATTTCTGAGGTCAATTAAATGCATCATTTGCGTAAAAATTATCTTCAAGATCTATCAATATAAACAAAATGGCTGCAGCGGAAGTTTACTCGAAATTTCCGGAAGCGCCCGATAAGAACCGAGTGCTACGGAACTTGCAAGTCGTGTATTAATACACATATCGATGATTGAATATGTATTTGTACCTAGGGATGATATTTATAAAACAAAATGTTTTAAACATATATAATTATAGCTGAACATCAAAATTTTGATGGGGCCCATATGGAATAGGGGGGGGGGGGGGGTTGGGGTCTAAGACGTTGACTGAATGCTGGTTGTTCGTGCGACGGAGTTGACGCACATAGAACGCATGTCAACTAGTCTGTAGACCCCACCCCCGCCATATGGGCCCCCAATTTACCCCCTTATATTAAGTATACACACCGAGTTCACGTCAGTATCTATCTCTGTGTGCTGCCTACCCCCGGATGCGGATTATCGGCAGGAAAGGTGCTGCGTCGAAGAGTGTTAGTTAAAATATGGTGAAGAGTGAATTTTGCGGGGAAAAAATCAGTGTTACCGCTTCAGGGTCACCTCCATAAATAGTCCATCCTGTCCGACTAATACTAATACGTACACTAATACGTATAGTATTACTTATTTGGTATTACTTCGGTAAGTAATACTTATATATAAAATTAATATAATAATGTATGTTCATTAATATGGAAGTGAAAAGAACACAGAATATAATATACGGTTAATATTTTATTTCAAAGCACGACGATTTGCACATACATGGTGGTTAAAATATACGACCTATCAATTGTCGGTGTGCCGTAAAACCACAAAAAAAAAACAACAATAAAATATACGAAACAAAAATTATTAAATGCATAAACAACATTGAAAGGAGTTGTATCAACAAAATAAATACAATCAATGGGTACATGTTTAATTTTCTTATTCATACGAGGATTACAATAACACATATTCACTAAGTGATATTCACTAACAGAACACAATTCTCTGGTATGTAATATAACAGAAAATGGTCATTCATCACCTGCATAAGTTAATGTCTCTTTATTTATCTTAACATGATGTTTAAAAACATAGTCATTCATAGTGATCTGAAAGAAAAACAAAAATAAATATCTACAAAAGGTATATAGATATATATGATTATATAATATTATATATTTAATCTACCCTTTCCTTCTTTTTTATTGATTCCATTGGTATCGTTGGTATGTGTATTAGAAACAGGCAAGCGTTAAGAAAACTATCAGCGTTCGGTTTTGAGGCAGAATTTCTTCCATTATCGCCAATCTCAACAACATCAACCTCACCCTTAACCACCTCACCCTTAAACAACTCACAAAGATCTATGTCAGACAGTGCACTAACATTACCACAGAGATACAACACGAGATATGCTCTTCGTAGTCAACTAGTAGATAATTAAAAATGTATTTGACTATTTTATATTTAAATGCCTTTGCTCAATTTTCAGCTCCTTCCAAAGGAAGAGGCTGGGGATTGAGCAGTCATTTGAATACAAAATGGGGAAAAATGTATTTTTTAGTCTTTATTTGACCGTTCTAAATTTGTCATTAAGATAATGACAAGTAAGACTATTAGAAATTCTACGCCTCTGGTTTAATTATTGAATACTAGTACTTGTACATCGAATTAAGGTTTATACTACCATTCTGTTAGAGACATTACTTTCCATTATCTATATAAGCATTCCTTTGATTTGTCTAACATTTTTTCAAACTTAAAACATGAGCTTATTAAGCATGTAACAGTTTATTTTACTAAGTATATGTGGAAATTTGTTAATCATTTCCATGACCTGTATAAGCATTCCTTTGAAACATTTCTTTTAATAGTTCATGTAATCATTCCATTCATTTTAATATTTCATTCAGTCACTCCATTTTCAAGAATAATCAACATAATAAGTCTATAACCATTTTTTTTATTTATTATTTAGTGATTTTGGATCATAGATGGTAAACCGTCTCCAGATAAATGAAATACTGTTGGTGGGACGATAAACCCAATAAACAAACAAACATAGATGGTATTGTTTTTTTTTACTTTGATATGACAATTGACAGTAATATACATGAGTGAAAACTTTAAGTATGAATTACATTTATCTAGTTCAGTATTATCAATGTAGCATAATCTTTGTCTCTGCGCAATAATCAAGTCAGGTAAGATATATTCATTAAGCACTAACCATGTAAAGGTTATTGACATGTCTTATGTACATTTAGTATTTAAAGTACTTGACCTGATTATATATCAGTTTTGTACTCTACTGACACAAACTGCCTTTTACCTTTAAAGGTTGTGACAAACCTGTTTTTCATGTTTAATGTTTTGCAAATATAAACTTGTAGTTAAGGTTTTTAACCCTTTCCATTTCAAGGATTATTTAAATGTTTAACATGACCTTATGAATATTGATTAGTATACTCTCTCAATACTACATACATAACAGTGGATTTAACTCAGTCTATATGTTATTGAAAGTCTAAAGTACAAGATAATTATAAACAACTTCAAGAAGTTGTCTGATATCAGTCTATTCCGTTTGCCAAGGTGTAAAAAGGCTTATAGGAGAGGGAAAGGGTTAAAGTATATAAATACAAAGTGCACAATTAACTGTATTTGTCATTTCATTGAAATGTTGTGTATTCTTATAGTTTTTTTTGTATTTAGTTTTTACAAGTACTTTGAACTACCTCTAGCAAACAAGTTGACTTGTAAGCTTTTTTAATTTACCTCATATAAAACAGGTTATTATCCCTAAAGTATTATATATGGGATACTTTAAGGGATCCTTTATAGCTACCATATGGACATCTTTTTTACAATCAGATACATATAAAACCCTTGTGCCTTGTGGCATTTATATCATACAATGATTGTAAGGGGGGTGTGTATGCATATATATGTGTTCATATGCGTTCTGATGTGTGTCAAAATACTTGATGCATATTATGCATTCTGTGCCAAACACTTGTTATTACAAGTCCCATTCTTTTGCATGTATATTTTTATCCAAACTGTTTTTGTTTGTCAAGTTTCAATACAGTGGAACACCATTTACAGAGTGTCTCAGTGTTATATGTATATTTTCTATCCAAACTGTTTTTGTTTTGTTTGTCAAGTTTCAATAAAGTGGAACACCATTTAAAGAGTGTCTCAGTGTTAGGAGTCAGTATGTGTAGGCTACAATGATCACGTAAATAAAACAGAAAAGATCCGAATCAGACAGTTTCTAGAAGAATCTATGTTTTATTTGTATGCAAACACACTTTTAGCCACTTTAATGATGGAAACGTTTAATAAGATCAACTTTCTACTATGAATCGAGTTCATGATCCCACTGATGATCCAGTTAGTCACATTTTGTTGTTCATGGTAAATATCTTTTACTGAGATCTCCCATTGAGTGTGTTTTTTTCTTTTGCAGATTTATGTGAACTGTTGAAGAAATATTTCAACCCAAAGCCATTAATCATTGCAGAAAGGTTTAGATTCTTTAAAAGAGAGCAGAAGAAACTGTCAAAGATTTCAACCTTAGTCTCAGGAAACTTGCTGAAAACTGAGTTTAAGAAAAATCTCAATGAGCAATTGAGAGACTATTTTTTTGTGGTTTATATCACGAATCCATTCAAATGAAGCTCCTGGCAGACAAAGCATTGGCATATGACTCAGCACTGGAAACGGCATTGGCTATGGAAGCTGCCGCCACCAAGGATGTTAGAGAGCTACAAGGAAGTAAGGCCCAAACTGTCCATAAGCTTGTAGTAAGAGTGTCACTTAAAGAAACCGGTGCTAAATCAAAATCAAAGAAAAAGTACTCAAATGAGAATCCAACAAAGAAACTTAAACCCTGTTTTCGTTGCAACAGAATAATCATAACTGCACGGTAACATATCTTGAAATTGTCAAGGGAGGCTACCCGAACAATCCTGTACATACACGGATACATATCCTTATCTTGCCAAGGGTTTTTATTGTTATTTATGAATGGTCAAAAAATAAATTGTCTATGTATAATTGAATTTGATTTACGGTATCACTGAAAAAAGTAAGTTTTTTTTTACCGAATAAAAGTTATATATTACTTTTTAATTTTAAATGTTTAAATCGTTTGCACCTTTGCCTTTATGTTTGTTTATTGGGTTTATCGTCCCACCAACAGTATTTCAGTTATCTGGAGACGGTTTGCCTTTATGCTTAAAATGCTATGAACATACCTCAACTGTTTTCCGGGTGAACTGTTGAATGAGTTTGTACCCTGGTACTCTGCCACAACCAATTTTGATTTCTTCACTGTGATTCCTGGCTTGGGAAGGACGATCTCTGCTTTTGGTCCCCAGAGTTTTATCTCTGCTTCCCTATTATTTTCGATTGTAATAACCCGTCGTTTCGAGTTGTTGGTCTCCAGAATGTAGAATATCTGTACCAATTGACGGGAAATATTACATATCAAGCAAATGTATAATATTCCTCATAAATGTTCAGAGTAGCTGATTTACATGTCATCATCCATAGATGTGATTTCTGTCTTTATCTTACTCGTCAATGTGTTCGAAGTGTGTTTGCATTTATATTTATGTTGAATAACACACACGCGTGTACACATGCACACTCACACACACACACCAAAGACCCATCCAAAGATACGAAGTTTCATAATTGCTTTCACTTCTATATACATTAGTCCATTTTAGTCACCATTGTTTAAAGGTGGTATTCATAAATGTTGATTAACGAATTTTACTGCCCAAAATTGAGATACTGTTGAAAATCGTCAATTTTTAGACTAAGGTTTGATGTTTTTCTTAAGAAATTATGCGCAAATACCCCAAACAGAGGTCAGATATTGTTACATAAATTAGATATATGCAATCTGTTGGATGCCACCTCTAACTAGTTCATTAATTTTATACGATAGTACTCGTATTTCACGTACCTTGGTTAGTTCACCGGTTACGGTAACCCTTGAGCCAGTTGGCTTCATTAGTGCCTCTACCAGTGGAATCGTTTCTGGACTTATAAAACGTTTGACGAGGTTTTCATCAAACACGTGCATCTTGGTGTCGTAGATCTGATAAGGGTAAAGAAACAATATTTATAGTTCTTACATTTTCATGTGTTTCTTGTCAAGTGCTGCTGTAAAAAATAGTGCAAAATATGATTTGACTGATTACAATTAATTACCAATGCAAAGAGTGATTGTCAGAGAAATACACTATACAGAGAAATCAAACCATTTTTATTTTGAACATACGAGTGTTTTTATTGTGTTTCCCAAGGTTAGATTAACTTGTATGATAAAAGGTTCTCCCAGTGTTACCAAAAAGGGGCAATCACAATCAATAACACTATGTTGAAAAAATACATTTGTAGACTTGATGTCTTCAGTTTCAAAGGTAAAATGAATAATCAATCAGACAATTGTAAAAGTGTTGTTTTGGGCTAAAAGGTGACAGCAGGCAATTTGTAGCACACTTTGCGTGAATCAGAATCGTCTCAATCGGTGCGCAGACTTTCATGTGATGTCTTTCAACTTACCTGTGGAGCGTCAGTGGTTCTACCCAGACATTGCTATTTTTAGTCGTCCACCAATAAGTTGATGGGCATCTCCCTTATAGCGATTATTTTTATTCCTTACATATGTCTTATCTAAGCAACGTTCAAAAAATAAAGTTAAAAATCAAGCAATTGTAAAATAAAAGTGCGTACTAGTTACAGCTTCAGTATATTCTAACGCATTGATGAAGGTTTTCAATTAAATGTGTGAAATGTTTTGATCATCGATTTATTTTGATAAAAGAAAACATACCGTTGACTGTAGCGGAATTTGCACCGTTCCGTCGCTCATAACAATGTAAGCAAGCGTCATGTACGGCCTCATAATCTTCAGTTTCGTTATATGTGTTTCAGCCAGAATGAAACTGCAGACCTTCTGATAGTTCGTGGCCGAACTTATCTGGTGTGTGAGACCAAACAAAGTGCCATCAGGATACGTCCTTTTATCTGGTTCTTCCAACATCAGGAATGTGATTGGGGTCAACCACTGTTAAAATAAATGATGCCTGTTGATAACTTATAGTAAAGATTCGGGCCTTAAATGAATGCTTTCATTTATTAAAATAAATAACATATGCGGCAAACATAAAAATATCTTACAATATTGGTATTCATTATTTTACATCGTAGTTCAGTCAAAGATGTAACAATTTTATTATTTTAATGGATAATCATCTGTAAATATTCTTTGAATATTTTAAATAAACAACATTGAAATATATTTTCTTTACAAATGTTTTAACCGTCTCCAGATAACTGAAATACTGTTAGTGGGACGATAAACCCAATAAACAAATGTTTTGATTGTTTACGCATGTAATACAGGTTAAGTTAAAGGAAAAAGTACTTAAAGAAGTTGTATTTGTTTTTTAGGTTTTACGGCACACCAACACTTAATAAGTCATAAGGCACGAAATACGGTCAAGTTTAATATGAATGGAACATAATCAGGTTAAAATTAAAATACTTAAGTACAGTTATCAAATCTGGATAAAAATAAATGTGACTTATAATTGAAAACAGGTTTGAAAATTGTAGCTTATTCAGAATACCATAAATCCTGTTCAGGAAGCAAACCAGCTAAAAAATCGGAAATTCACACAAATAGTGTTTTGGGTTTTACGGCACACCGACACTTGATAGGTCATACGGCGCCGAATACATTGAAGATTAACGAAAATAGAATTTAATCAGGTTAAAACTAAAATATGTGAGTAGAAATAAAAATCTTATCAGGTTAAAAGTGTGAATTATAAGTGAAAACAGGGTAACATATTCAACAGTTAAAATATACAACATTAGAATAATAAATAGTGTAAAATTTTATAACTTATTTAGAATACCAATCTCAGTCCGGAAGCAAACAAGTTTAGCATCGGATACTGTCTTGAAAAGTTCGTGCATGTTATTGACATTAAAATATTTAGACCGAATATGGCCGTATCCTTTCCTCATAAGCGTGAATCGTATTACAACCACTATTCTAATGAAGGTGATGAACGTCGGCATTTCAGGGCGAAAGGTCGTAAATAACATTTTGTGGTCGCTTTCCAAGGTAAAACCTCGTAACTCACATTATTAGTAAAGTATGTAACCGCTTAACCAAGGACGAGACTCAAAGAGTTTGTTATGATTTAGATTATTTCTTTGACAAAAATCATTTTCCTTCTTCCAGTTTTATTAAAGTTATGAAGTTTTTTCTATCTCCTGAAAAGTTACAGTTTTGTAGTTACGTGATTTGCGCGTAGCAACGACGATATATTCTATTGTACTGCCACTTGAGCCACACAAAATGGAGGATTTATTGTGAGCCACCACCCCCCCCCCCCAAAAAAAAAAAAAAAAAAAAAATATATATATATATATATATATATATATATATATATATATATATATATATATATGTAATATATATATATATATATATATATATATATGTACAAAAGTGTTCATTGGAACATTCATTAGGATTTTACACTAATACTTGATTAATATAAGAAATGTTGTTCCAGTAAAGTGGGTGTGATGACCTTAATAATTCGGATGTTACGACCTTGTTTATTCGGGTATGGTGACCTTGTTTTTGTATGTTTCGGTCACATTGTTCACGTACTACAACCTATATAAGTGGACCAAGAGATGCGACAAGCTTGCACTTGTTTCTGAATGTATTATACATCACCAACAATGTTTCTTCAAATTATTTACGAACTTGTTCGCATCATCGTTACGTTGATTCTACAACAACGACAACAGCTACTGTAGCTGGCTTGGTCAAATTAGTGTTCAACAACGGGTTTAGACATTTCACGGAGCCGTTCGCAGGGCATGCTCACAGAAAATGCATGTTTACGTTCTAGATATCAAATCGTTTTTACTTAAACTGTGACAAGTACGTTACAAAATGTTTAATTACCTTGCTGCTCCGACCAAGCTGCGTTTCAGGTGCTTTAACAGACGTGTCGTTTTTTATACTTGCACGCTTCACCAAAGTCTCGACTTCTTCCGTTTGCTTCTCTGTTTTTATATCACCTGGAGGAATGATTATGTTTGGCACGGTCTCATCACTGTTATACACTTGCACATATGCATTTAATCTGGCTTGAGCAATCTTTATTTCTCTTCTTGCTTCAAGCTTCTTCATTTCTTTCTTGTGCGCTTCCAGAGCCCTTTTTTGTTCAATCTCTATATCTGCAAGTTTAGACAGCTGTTCCTCTTCCTCTTGCAGAACTTCATATTTTGCTTGTTTTTCTGCTAAGGCAGCTGCTGCATCTGCCACCTTTTCGGATAGTACCGATTTGTTCGAGTTATTCGATTCTGACTCCCATAGGCTGAATACCGACTGAGCGTAATCTTTGTTTCTTAGTGACTTCAATCTTGAAAGTTCTCGCTGTGGTTCAAACTCTTCAATCTCACCGAGTCTTTCGTTTACTATTTGGTTAATGTCTCGTGTTATACTAACTAAAGCATCAATTCTTTTCATCAATAATGGGGCTATTGTGCCCTTTGTTCGTAGTTCTTCAAAGTGTCTTAAAACAGCGTTTTCTAAAACATTTACAGTGTCTGACGTTTCTGCAATGTCTGTGTGATCAGAATCTGTTCTTAAAATGTTCCTCAATTTCTTTACATTAAACTGCCCGTCGTTGTAAACGGAACTCAATTTCTTTTCTCCTTTCTCAAACTCAGTCTGCATATATAATGCCATTCTTTCAGTTGGTCTTGATTCACGTGATGATCTACGAGGCGCTTGATGATCTTCTTCGGCTTCGTTTGGATTCTGTTCACCCGGCTCTGTAACCACATCAGCCACCGTTTCTTCTCCTTCAAGGCTGGCATTCTCCATGACTGCATCCATGGCGCTCAAGTTTTTACTGTAGCTGGCTTGGTCAAATTAGTGTTCAACAACGGGTTTCGATTTTCTATAGTTTATTTGTTCGTTTCGTTTCATCTCCATAAACCGTAGATGTGTACCGTAAACCGTAAAAACTGAAATTATAATAAAATGACTCATAATCATTAAAGTTATGACAATAACAAACCTTTCACGACTGAGACTAGTATTACACATGACTATTATTTCAAGTCTGACTATATATGACTGTATATGACCTTTAACAAATTAACTGTAATAGAAGCATGTCCAGATCTACATTGTGATCGTTGAGATTGGGTGCAGTGTATAACAAACAAACTCTAGAACACTACAGCCAAATAATATTTAACAGTTCACACAACCACACAATCTTGATTGTAGCAGAGGGTGAATTTGTCAACAGAAAAACCATAATTCACAAAGTATAGATCTAGCATATTTCTATTACATGGTTTTACAGAGTACAGAGTATTATTATACCCTGGACCCTAGAATATTAAACATATATAGCAATTAAACCAAAGAGCATATCAATTAAATGACTAGATTTGCAAACACGTGTTGTTAATTGGCAAGAGAGACAACTCATGTCTGACCCGCACTGTAAATTACGAAAGACAACTCTTTCTAGACGCAATTTGTGGAATACCAAAAAATGACTAGGGCATTGCCGGAATCATTTAATAATGCAAATAAAATATACCCTCAATGCATAAATTATGCTATCAATGCAAACTATAGATCCATCTAAAGGTATTAATCTTTGATCAATACCGAGTGCTATTTATAGCCCCATGCGGTCTCAGACCATGACATTTCACGGAGCCGTTCGCAGGGCATGCTCACAGAAAATGCATGTTTACGTTCTAGATATCAAATCGTTTTTACTTAAACTCTGACAAGTACGTTACAAAATGTTTAATTACCTTGCTGCTCCGACCAAGCTGCTAAATATGTATCGTTAACTTGAAAAATTCGTTATTCAGTGAAGTTTTATTGACATTTGTTTGTTCTTCGTTCGACTAGAAAGTGAAAATACCAGTGCGCATGCGCAACAAAAGTAGCAGGTACTGACTAAGTCGCGGACTTAAACCACGTACGCAATAATCAAAACGGAAAGGAACTAACTAAAACTTAACAATTGTTGACTAAGAACTACACAAACAACTTAGTAGGAAAATATTACTAAAATTTACACCGACAGTTACAGCTACCAAGGGTGAACTTACACACAGTGATGTGGATCGCTGTATAGCGATGCTGCAGAGGAAGTTGGAGATCCAAAATTCCATATTGTTGGCTGAACGTGTAGTTCAGCAACCAGAATTCAGAATGCCTCCACCATCTGAAGACTGGCACAAAGAGTACGAGGAAGTGGATTCACTACAGCTGGAGTCGGAGTCGGAAGATTCGTCCAACGACCGAGGACGGGGCTACTTTACCCGTCCGATAAAGAGACAATGGTATGCTGTGTTGTTTCTTTTCTCACTCTTTACACAAGTTATTATATTGTTACTTTGTGTTTTAATCGTGACTAAACAAAACCTATTTTCTATGTATTACCCAACAATGTTAACCACTGAATATTCAATTTATGTCCATATGAACATTATTAAGCATAAAATGTTACTAAACTTAATCATTGCTTGTATCAACTCTACTTCAATATACAAGTTTTAGTTATTTCTTGGTAATCAAACACAGACGACTCTTATTATACAATTCCTGGGTCTTATTTATTTATTTATTTACCAACAAAGTATGATAGGTGTGTTGCTCTTTCACTCTTCACACGTTTCCGGCTGACATGTGCTGCATCTGTGGTTCTACCCATACATAAGAGTATTTTGATATTCATACTATACTATAGATCATGAGTCTGAAAATATAACATATTTTTCACCGGAATGTTCTGAAATGAAGTCGAGGCTTATACCCAAACAGGGAAAAGACCCAACAGATCTTCAAACCTATAGACCTATTGCTTTGACGAGATGTATTTGTAAAGCCTTAGAAAGAATGATCAATAATAGACTTGTCTGGTATCTTGAGTCCAACAACTTAATTTCAGAATATCAAAGTGGATTCAGACACCAATGCAGCACAGTCGATCATCTTGTTCGTTTAGAAACACTCATTCGTGATGCCTTTATCAAGAAGGAACATTTTGTAGCTGTGTTTTTCGATCTTGAAAAGGCTTATGACATGGCTTGGAAACATGGGATTTTAAAGGATTTAGGTGACCTTGGTCTCAGGGGTCGTTTACCAATACTCATTGACAGCTTCCTTTCTGACAGAAATTTTCAGGTCAAATTGGGTCCACCTCGTTATCTGTTCATAAACAGGAACAGGGTGTCCCCAAGGAAGTATTCTATCTGTTACCCCTTTTAACATAAAAATAAATAATATCGTAAAAACCCTTCATGAAAGGGTTGACTGTTCAGTTTTTGTGGACGATTTCGTTATTTGTTACCGCTCTAAAAGTATGAGCACAATTGAAAGACAATTACAACAATGTCTTAATAAGTTGCAAAAAAGGAGCAACACGAACGGTTTTAAATTTACTCCAACCAAAACCAACTGTATACATTTCTGTCAGAAACGTGGTCTTCATGTTGACCCCGAATTGTTTATAAATAACGTTCGCATTACCGTCGTATAGGAAACGTAAGTTTCTTGGAGTCATTTTTAACAGGATACTGACCTTTCTTCCACATATCAATTACATCAAGAAGAAATGTCTCAAGGCTCTTAACTGGCTTAAATATTTATCCCATACAGACTGGGGAGCCGATATGCAGGCTTTAACTGGTTCAATTATTTAAATCAATATGAAGGTACCCATATCCTCCATCAACGCAATAATGGAAAGGAATTGCGATTTGGAAAATAACCCGCAGATGGTTACGACCCAGAAACCAAGACCATCTACGAATTCTAGGTGGTTGTTGTATTAATAACTTAACCTGTTATCGTTGCGAACTTTTGGTATTATTCTAAGACACTTGTACATTGTACTATTTTTATCCTATCCCTTTTGTTTATAATAGGGGTGTTATAAAAAACGTCACGAATGAAAGTTGGCACGAGACAAAACAGTCCCTGGTGGAAAGAAGTCAAAGAGCTAAAACAAAAGGGAAACACCGTAGTGCAGATGTGGGAGTGCCAGTTTCGTGAGTTCTGCATAACCCACCCTAAAATCTACGGTATCCGGAAAAAGTGTCGGCCAATCTTTAGTCGGAAACATCGCGGTGCCGTCACCGAAACCCAAATTTTGAACGGGGTCCGATTCGGTGAGCTGTTTGGCATGGTAGAGTGCGACATCGAGGTACCGGAACAATGGGGTCCGGAATTCGCCCACATATAATCTATGTCTCCCCGATAATACTTCAAAGAAATGTGACCCATTTTCTGCAATACCGAAGTGGAGTTCGACGATATCGGGGAACAAATGCAGGCCCACGTCTGGCAGAACCAATTATCCGATAAGCCCCGTCGGTTGTTGGTAGGAGGCACCAAAGCCACGCCCCTCCTTACATGCTACTTGGACCACGGTTTGAAAATAACTAAAATTTACCAGGTGGTTGAACTTAGGGAAGCACTCAATAAATCTCATGATACCGCTGCTGGACTTGATGATATTCCGTATCACTACAATCCCGCCGGTTTGGAGGCAAAGAGTCATCGTTAGACCCATTTCCTTTGTGAATAAATCATCGTGTCACGGACGTGTCAGCCCCTTTATATCAGCTCCTTAATGAATAAGGTTTCGCGTCTAATGCGTAGCATAGCACCCCACCCCTTTTATGACGTTAACAAAACGGTATATAATGTCGAAAATACACGGTGGTGGAATCTTATCACTACAATCGTCAGAATGGAGAACAGCTTGGGAAATCAACGATACGTTAAAATCAGCGAATGGAAAGGCGAAAAGAGAGTGGGTAAATGATAGACCAGCGAAAAAAAATATATCAGTTTCTCGTTAACCCGTTGGAAAACTTTCGTCGACAGATTGGATTTTATGGACAAAGCTTTGACCAATGGAGCCGCTTACAGTAATCACTTGGGCGGCAACGTATATTGTATCACTAAAGAAGTTAACCCCTGCGTAGATATCCGCCAGTTCTGGAAACCGGCAGAGGAAGTTGTGCCACCAGTAAAGGATTACCCGTTGAAGATCGTCGTTTGAAAGAGTTATTGCCAAACATAGCAGAAACAGTTCCGGAACTCAGCGCCGTCATACCTTGCGCTTTTCAAAGCGACCACGCCAACCAGCAGGGAGTTTTGAAGTGTTCCGAGTGTAACACCAACGACTTTATAAATTGTTAAAGAAAATGATTACCACCGTCGTGTGCACGGCTAGTTTATATTGTGACATTGATATGAGAACTTTGACAAATAAAACGACAAACATTATTTACGATCCAGCCATATACTTGGCGCTCCGTAAGAACATCCCAAGATCGGAGGTCATTGTATGGTGTATTCTACCAGAAAGCACAATGGAAGTCGGCATAACAGAATAATGGTCTTCCATCTACGCCGTCTTGATGTAAGTCTCCATATTAGAACAACGGCTGTGGTTTAAACATCTTCCATTGGTTCCAGAATTGATCAATGTCATTTAGCTACTGTTTTTTTTCACTGTCCAATAATTTTAAAAAATAAACAACTTGGTAAATGTAACGTGGTCTTTCAATGGAGGCAGCACTTGCGCCAGTAAATTGGTCAAACTCTGTATCTGTACACAAATAGTTTTTTTTCTACTTTCATTAACTGTTTTATACGTTCAGAAAGTCCGGACATGCCTTGTTAACGTGTATATTTATGGGTCTATAATACTTGATACTGAAGAAAGATTGGTTATTGAAAACATGTTTTCTAAGTGTAATCTCATGTTCTTACATATGTTCTCGTTTACATGCGCTGTTGTTTTTTGTTGTTTCTTTTCCCCAAAATATGTTATTTCAAAGCGTATCAACTAGTATTATGTAAGAGTCATAAAAACAATTTCTTGTATTTCAGCTGTTGTTAGCTTACCTTCTTGGCGTGTCTATAGGGCTACTTGTGAGTTTGTGTGTTGTCTTGGTTAGGAGATGGTTCATTTCGAGATCGACCCCGCCCATACCCCAGCCAGCCGAGCCATGTCGCCCAGTTTACCTGCCAGATCCAGCTGCCCCTCGTCCAGAGGCAGACTGGCGAGCCCGACGCCCTCGTCTAGGTATGAGGCCCTTCTCCCCTAGGCACGCATTTGCCAGGCCACCCCTGCAGACATACAAGTCTGTAACTTATAATCTTTGCTTTAAACCTTTTTTAACCTACAGGCATGAGTTTCTGTAAATTATTCTAATAAATGTGTGATAAATAAAATTAAATACATAAATAAATACACGAATTAGCGAACTGTCATTTATTATTTGGTTGATCTGCTGAGATATACAGTAGGTCAGTGGTTCTACTCTGGTATTGGTCTGACGTTTTCCTCAACAAATGATACCCGGATGTTGCTAGTGATAATTATTATCTAGCTCAGGCAAATCAAAGATCCTGATTAGCTAGTTACTGCTGCAAAGCCTCAGGACTTGCTCTACATGTGGATTCAAGCAAATGACATTAAAAAGGATTATTCCAGACAGAAAAATGTTAATATGTACCTTGTTCCTCTGTTAGATCTCTTTTACTTATTGTTTCTTGTTTACACTCTCTTTACAGCATAAAGATCTGGAGTCGGAGAAGGAGGACCTTCCCACTCCCAAACAGTCCCACCCTAAGGGAAAGCTCAATGGGATTAAATGCACTGTTTTTTATTAAGCAAAGCCCTATATTAAAACTGGCTTACATTTTAAGTCCTAAAATTAATCGGCCGGAAAATATATCTAAACTTTGTATAAAATGATGTGATTTAATTTCATCCATACTGATTTTTACAATTAATGTTTTAATTAAAAAATTAGTTTGAATGAAATATTAGATCCCGGCTGGGGGCACAGGATCGTTAAATTTTAATTATATAAATACAAACTTGCAGTGTGCCGGTGGCTCTATGCAGACATTTGCCTGGGGTCTTCCGCCACCAAATAGCGGCACGTCGCTATAATGATAAGAAGTTGTAGCTAAGATGCATTAAAACTGTATTTATATATAACTGTATCTCAACGTTACACATAGATATTGTAACACATCGTTAGTTCTGGGCTACACATAAAACTAGAATACGTACAAAACTACATAGATCCTTGACTCATAAGAGACTAGACACGTAAAAACCACGCGTCCTTACAATTCATATATGGATATATTTTAGAGTACTTAGGAAACTATGTGTCTTTAGTCTCAATGAACTGTGAGTATGCTTAGGCATCTTTTACAATGAACATTCCTATACATAAGACATATTTGTGATATAAAACTGTGATAATATAATCTTTACATATTTAACTTAGCGGCAATATTGACTTATTTGTGATAAACGAAGATAGGTGTTTTAGTTTGTGACTTTATACTACAATATTTAAAATAGATTTGTTAACCTTCCAGAATGTTAATATACATTAGACATATTTGTGATATAAAACTGTGATAATATAACCTTTACATATTTTACTTAGTGGCAATATTGATTAATTTGTGATAAACCAAGATAGGTGTTTTAGTTTGTGACTTTAAACTGCAATATTTAAAATAGATTTTTTAACCTCCCAAAATTTTAATATGAATAGAAATAATATTGTTGGGGTTTTCATGGTACACCGTAAACTCGTAAGATAAAATTATTTTTCATAACAATAGCGAAGCTAGAAGATTACAATAACCGTCCACACACAGACACCAACACATTAAAACATCAAGTCATTCTTATAATTTTCATGCTATTGTGTGCTCGCCAAATGTCTATAGTTGAAAGGCGAGGATAAAAAGAACATTTGACGAAGTTTCAATGTCTGGGTCTCAAGCATGCAGTGGTGGCGCAGTCAGCGGCAAATAGTAGCAGAGCAGTCAAATTCGAAAGTATTTCAACCTACCTACTAACTCTTAGCGGATTTCCGCATTCGCGCATACGGATTTCGAAACTGCAATAAAGACTTCAAGCCTGCAGAAGGATGTAGTATATATTCATGCGCTGATAGGTTTTAAAATCCCCGTTTACATACGCTGTTTTCTGGTTAAAAAAAGATTAATGGTAAGCGTTCATTAATGGTAAGCGTTCTAATCTGTTCTGTTTCTGTTCTGAGAGACAATCTGATGTTTTACGGTCTCAAGGAAACAAAAGACGAAAATTGCGAAACGTTGGTAAAAGACTTTTGTACCAACAAATTGGAGATCGAGGGAGCCAAACTTGTGTTCGACCGCGTACACCGTGTCGGGGCGAACACAGCCAAGAAGCCTCGTCCTATCGTGGCAAAATTTCACTATTACAGTGAACGAGAGGCAGTGCTAACCGCGGCAGGCGATCGTAGTGATGACCTAAAACAAGAGAACACTGGTGTCGGCATACAACGCCCAAAGGCAGTACGAGATGCCAGAAAGAACCTGTACGCCGCAATGAAGAGGGCACGAGACCAAGGAAATACAGCGAGGTTCGTCGGCGAGAAGTTATTCATCAATGGTCGAGAGTACGTCGATGACAACGGTCGATAGGGGGGTCAAGAGGAGCAGATATCCATATTATCATGGAATGTACACGGTTTGGTACACAAACTTTCAGATGTTAACTTTATTAACTACATCTGTGAACACGATGTTATTGTTCTGTCAGAGACATGGTTATCTTCAAATACAGCCTACAATCTTAATATTGACGGCTATGATTGTTACCACTTATACGGGAACAAAGCACGCACCGCTAGGAGAGGACGATATAGTGGCGGTATTTCAGTGTACTATAAACATGAACTTAACAACAAAATATCCATAGTAGAAGAACAAAAGACTGGCATACTATGGCTACGTTTATGTAAGACTATTGTTTCGTTTGATGAAGATGTTTATTTATGTTGTATATACAAAGTTCCTAGTAATTCACCCTTAAATGATGATGTAAATATTGACTTCTTTGAATGTATAGAAAACGGTGTTGAAAAGTATAGCTCACTTGGTAAAATAATTATAACTGGTGATTTTAACAGTAGAACCTCTACCGAAATTGATTATAATTCATATGACGAATTCCTAGATTATCCAGAACTATTTGAAACAGACACTGTAACTTTACACCGAAAGAATAGAGATTCTGTGTTAGATTCATATGGTAAAAAACTTAGTAACCTTTGTAAAAACACTGGTTTGCTAATAGCTAATGGTCGATTAAATAACGGTGATTTTACTTTCTATAATATGAACGGTTCCAGTGCCGTAGATTATTTTTTGTTAAAGGGCCGTGATTTTAAACATGTTAAAGCATTTACAATATGCGAACAAACTGAGTTCTCAGACCACTCACCACTCAATTTTATTCTATATAAACATATCCAGACAGACAAGTCACGTGATGATAATAATGATAACACCGAATATACGTCATTTAAATGGGACAACACATTGACTGACAGGTTTATCAATGAATTACAATCGAATCGAGATACGCTAAATACTATAAGTTTAGGTATCAGTAGTAATACAACCAGCGAATCAGCAAATAAGTTAATCGAGTTCCTACAAAATCACGTGTCAATAGTATTTGGAGAACGAAATGTACAAGCGAACAGACGAAAAAGTATTACGACAAAAAATAAATGGTTCAATTATGACTGTCAGGAAGCTCGGAAAAAGTTTAACCACGCACGCAACCGTTTTAGAAATAACAAATCTGTAGAAAACAAACAGGAATTTATAAAAAAAAGATCGGAATATAACAAAATAAAGCGAAAAGCAAAACATAGATTTAAACAAACTGAAGGAAAGCGGTTAACTATGCTCGCAAAAGATAAACCTAGGGAATTTTGGAAAAATATTAAAAAGCAGTATTGTAAACAACCACCAACCTCACAAACATTAACTGTTGAAGATATTTACCAACATTTTAACGAATTATATGATTTTAATCCTGTAAATGAGAATCCGGAACCGCAAGTCCTTAACTATAATGACGAGGACCTTGACGGCGAGTTTACGGAAAGGGAACTTAAACAGGCCATATTTTCTCAAAACAATAACAAAAGCCCGGGATTAGATAAAATAACAGCGGAAATTTTAAAAAGCTCTTACGAAGTAATAGCACCTTGTTTATTGAAACTATATAATACAGTTTTTACAAGTGGAAATTACCCTAGCTCATGGGGCGAAGGAATAATAACTCCAATATTCAAAGGCGGTAATCCCGACGATAGCAAAAACTATCGCGGTATAACACTTATAAATATAATTGCAAAGGTCTACTCACAACTTTTACTAAACCGGTTAACAAAATAGAGCGGTAAACATGAGAAAGTAATAGACAACCAATATGGATTTCAAAAGGGAAAATCCACAACCGATTGTATCTTTATTTTACACTCACTCATTTATAAAACCCTTCAAAGTCACAAAAAACTATATGTCGCCTTCCTCGACTGGGAGAAAATGTACGATAGGATAGATAGATATTACCTATGGCAAAAATTAATAAGCAAAAAAGTAAGTTCTAAAATGATAACAGCTATAAAGTCTATGTATAATTGTGTAAAGTCATGCATACGATACAAGGGACATAAATCTAACTTCATTGACTCAAAAATTGGCGTGAAACAAGGGGACCCTTCAAGTAGTTTACTTTGTCTCCTATTCCTTAATGATATATTAGAACATATAAACTCAGATGTAGATGGTATTATGACACTTGATGATGTAAAGATATTCCTTCTATTATTCGCAGACGACGCGGCGCTCTTTGCACAAAAGCCACGTTCTCTACAATCAATGTTATGTGATATTGAAACATATTGTGTAGAATGGGGCTTAAAACTAAATGTCAATAAGACAAAATGTATGATTTTTGAACAAGGACGATCAACGAATTATGATTTTTACATCTATAACACACGAATAGAGCTTGTTGATTCCTTCAAATATTTAGGAGTACACCTATTTAAGAACAATAAATGGAACAGAACACAAAAGAGAATAGCGTCTCACGCAGCAAGTTCATTACATAACCTATTTATAACATGTAATCAACTTGATCTAAAAACTTCACAGAAACTCAAATTGTTTGATTGTCTTATTTCACCAATACTAAACTACTCAGCAGGCGTATGGGGCTATTGTAGCTCTAAGGAAATTGAAAATATACATACAAAGTTTTGCAGAAAGTTATTATACGTAAAGAAAAGTACAAACTTAAACACCCTATATGGAGAATTAGGTAGAGTGCCTATGTTTGTACAGCGTAAAATAATACTGATTAAATATTGGACAAAAATTATCACAAAACATGAAAATAGCTTGTTATATAAAACATACGAAATGTTAAAACGCACCGTAGATAACGGATGTATCGATAGTAGTAATTGGGCTTACCAAATAAAACTTATGATAGAGCTTATTGGACTCGGCAATGTTTGGTTAGAGCAACAAAGTTCACCACTCGTAATGCAACAAATAGAAAGACAGATATACGATAATTATTACCAAACGTGGTATGCAAACATAAATAATACACCGAAACTAGAAACATATTGCATATTTAAACATAATTTTGAATTTGAAGAATACTTGGACGATATTAATGATAAAAAATTACGAATAGCTTTAACAAAAATCAGAGTATCTAGTCATGATTTACTTATTGAAGTAGGAAGATATACCAATATACCGAGAAATCAACGCATTTGTCAAAATTGTACTATGAATGTTGTAGAATCCGAATATCATTTTCTTTTAGTTTGCAATAAATACAGAGATATAAGAAAACAGTTTTTAAAACCATATTTTTGCCACTGGCCAACTTTACAAAAGTTTGAAACACTTTTATGTAATAAATCTCGAATTGTCCAGAAAAGTATAGCTAAATATATTTGTGCTGCTAATAAGCTACGTAATCAATTAAATTAATATTATGTAATAACACTATATTTGTACTTGTATTTTCACATTGTTTAAAATGATGATTTATAGTCATTATTGCTTCTCTGTAAATTTCTTGTCTTTGTGAATTTATTTCATGTTGTTGCTATAAATGTATGTACATTTAATGCAATAAACTTTATGTAGCGCTGCATACAGAAGTATCAGCGCATGTGCGCTTCATATTGTAGTATCAGCGCATGTGGTTACTGGTATTGAAAAAAAAATAACAGCGCATGTCGACAGGCCCATTTGAAACATATCAGCGTATGAATGAACTGCGCCCTACAGCCATATCGAAGTTTATATTCTAAGTGTTTATCCTAAAAATGAAATGTGAGAATGGGGTCTAGGAAGGACTCTTTTGATATGCAATAATTAATACACATATCGATTATTGAATATATATAATTATAGCTGAACATGGATTACGAAGAACAATACTTGGTACTTTTACCCATCAGAGTATGACTGGGAACAAGACAACATCACTACAGTTCATAAAAGAATTTGTACTGATAACCTTTAATCCATTTAATAAAATCCAACACATTCAACTTAGTGAGGGGATGTTTTGGATGTTTTTTTTAAGCCTGTAGCTTTTCTTCCTGGAAATTTAGTGAATGGTTGTATTGACTTCAAATCTCTAATAATTCTTTTTTCATCTTCTTTAGAAGAAATGCGTTAAAGTTTTTGTGCCCGCATTATAACACCTGTTTCCTTGTCAAACACTTGACTCATCTCATTCATTTCATAGAATGTACTACTTCTTTTTACCAAAAATGAATCGGTTACATTGGAACACATGGAACGAAGATGCCCTTTGGTAAGTTTTACTAGGTGTTCAATTTGTAGGTCTGCTGGGATTATCGTGTTTCCTGTATTCACAAAAAGGCCATACACAACCTCACTAGCTGACCTTTCACTAAGTAATGCGAATTGTTGGCAAAGAAATGAATTTCTAAAGCATATTTTGACTTGTCAAAAAAAGGCAACTTACTTGCATCCTGCTACAGGACAGTATTCATCCCCTGTGAAATAGTGTTTTTGAAATCATGAACTTTTCAATACATTTAAGAACATATCTGCTGAAACGAGAAGTTCAACCTGAATGTGTTCCTTGCCAGGAACCTCTTACAGTTAATCATATTTTACTACATTGTATTGAAACAATACAATACAAATACATTTAAGAACAGTTCACGACCTGGTCCTAAACAGTTCATAATGATTGTTCAAGAACTTATGTTCATGAACAGTTTTTCATGCTTGTTCATGAACTGTTCATTGGCATAAAAAAGAACAAAACAAAATTCTTTAAAGGTTCATGAACTTAGGATCATGAATTATTGAAGAACTTTTGATGAAAACCATGGGTTCATGATTTGTCCTTTAATAATGTCACGAATTATTGAAGAACTTTTGATGAAAACCATGAGTTCATGATTTGTCCTTTAATAATTACTGAAATAGAAATGATTACTGCTCAAGAACACTTGATGACCTAAATACATTGGTTAATGAATTACTGAAGAACTTTTGATGAAGACCATGTGTTCATGATTTGTTATTAAATAATATGATACCACAGCACTCTCTGATAAGGACAAGTATAATCAGATATTCTTTTACCTTTATGAGGTTGTTTTTAGGTGCTTGTTTTTCTAAAACCTTTTTCTAAAACTATTCAAATGATTCTTGAGCTGTTTTTGAACAATATAGAGATCCCAAGGCTTTTTTTCGGCTAATTTTATAGCCGATGTTCGGTCATGTTCCCAATGGCAAAACATATACTTTTTTCCCAATCAGAGAAGAAAAATTCCCAATCGAAAAAAAAAAGAATTGACTTGCTTCTAAAGCAAGCAGCGTTAGCAGAGGCGGGATCATCATCGAGTAAAGTGGAATTAAATAAGGCAAACATGATAAAAAAAACAACATATAACAGTACAGCTTTTTATTCCCCATAGGTGTAAAAAATTCCCAATTTCTGGCAAAACGACGCGAAAATTTCCAATTCCAGGGGTATGGGTCATATTCCCAAAATGGTGAAAAAAGCCCTGGATCCCCATTAATTACTGTCATTTTCTGCAGTCTCCACATTTTTACAAGTAGGGTCTGCCTTTGGTTTAACATATGTTCGGCGATGTTTACCGTCTGCTTCTTCCTTAGCCTTCCTCTGTGATACTGTTGTGTTTGATAATGAACAACTGGCAGAACAGTATCGACAAGAGGTAGCACAAATGGAGGAAGAGAAGCTGATGCATGAGACATAATAACAGGTATTGTGGCTCTAGTTAAAATGGACATGAGGTGTGGTTTGAAGCGGTAGAGGTGGCTTTGTTACCAAGGCCGTAAGACTTCTTACTTTAGGAATTACTAGTTCCGTTTTTACAAGCTCTGGCCATGGCTGAGCTGACACCGCAAATGTTGCAGGCAGGGAAACTGGAGGTTATAATGGCTATGGGGTAGTCAAGGCAGCTGTTGATACCTCTAGACCTTGAGGCAACATCTTGACGTTTTCTGCACGAACCTTGTTGTAATGCCTGAGAATGAGAGGTTAAATTGTATGTTCTAGAAACGTATTTATTTATTTATTTGGGTATAGAGGTATGCTTATTATCAAGAAGCACAGGTTAAATAGTACTTTTCAAAGCCTCAAATATATCTTGTCTTTTTCTTTATTACTTGCTAAAAGTTAACTTTAGCTGGAAGTTTACTTTACCACTAATAGCTGGAGGTTTTTCCTCACCACTAATAACTGGATGTTTACTTTACTACCAATAGCTTGAAGCTTACTTCAGCACTTATAGCTGTAAGTTTACATTTCCACTAATTGCTGGAAGGTTACTTAACCACTAATAGTTGTAATCTTACTTTATCACAAACAGCTGTAATCTTTCCTTACTACACATTGCTGGAAGTGTCCTAAAAGTCAGTTTTCACAATTATAATATTAAATTTATATGCAAAAATAATATAACTGTCTCATTTTTCATCTTTTGCAATTTAGAAATGTGTTTGCATTTTTCTTGTTACTTAGGATCGATCAAAAAAGCAAAATATTTACAACAAAAAATATATTAAAATACCAATATTACCAAGCTTGCAGTGTTCGTTGGTTGAGGAAAGACAACTGTATTTTGTAGCCGACATCACTTTTGTATTGTTTACAACTGTCTGGCGAATGTTGTTATAAGCCTCCATGATGCGGTTCCACCTGGCTTTCTTCCTTCCCTGCTGGCGTTGTAGACAATTGTATTTTTCTACACAATCGGTCAACAACAGCCGCCACATATCTGTTGCAATCAGGCTTGGCAGCAGGTACTGTGTCAGGAGCAAGTGTACTACTAAAAAAGAAATATATTCTTAGTTAGGAAGGCTGTTCTGTTCTTATATTAATAATTATAATATTTTACACATAAGATAATTAACATTTTTTTTATACAGGGAGTTAACACAAAATTCAGAGAAATAATTTAAAAGTATGTTTTTACACATGTTACTCATATTACAGGCATAAAGTAAAATGGTGAAATCAGACGAAAATAAACTTGCACATGTAGTTGAGGTTTTCGGATCTGAGGTTTATATTTCCAACCTATAACTAAAATTTGGCGTAGTTATAGTGAAAAATAATGCCTTTCCATAAAATTAAAAGAAAACATACCATTCAGTGCTCTGTACTCCAGGCATGACATTTTTCTTAGGTGTCCGAAATTTGTGGACGGGTGCAGGATTATATCTACTGCTAAATCTTGTTCTCACCTTATCGTAGGGGGACAGTCCTTCTCAAGACCTATCAGTTTGTTGGCCTGGTGTTCAGACAGGAATAAATTGCATTCCTTAAGTTCGACCAGAAATTCAGCTAGCTGCTGAACTGTTCCATAACCGGGAATGCTACCTGGACCAACTGATTCCTAAAGTTGACATTAAATAATTGTTTTATGATTCCTCTGCAAACTTGAATTTATTTAAAATATGTAGTATTTAATTGCATTTACTATACACTTGGTTTACTTTTTATTAGAGCATAACAATTAACTACAAATGTTTATAAAACAAATGAAAAAGTTAATGTTTAAAAATACCACAATATTATTTACATGAAAAATGTATTGTATTCGCATTAAATGCTATGCTTTTTAATACCGCGTGCGTCTTGATTTACATACCTATTTCGCGCGTCTTTCGCTTTCGCATTTTACGATGAGCATGCATCATTGCGCGGTGTAAGTTTTCAATATATATCTTAGACAGATCTCCCATGTTTTTGCGTCGCGGGGTGAGTAATGAATCTAAAGGTAATATCGGGTCACGTCCGTACATTAAATAAAATGGGCTGTAACCTGTAGACTCGGATGGTGTATTGCAGTCAAGCATGCATTTATCTGTAAATCCTAATTATGGTCCTCATCACTAATGCGTTCAAGAAGTATCACAATATTTTTAATCAAAATTTTAGTCTCTGAATTGCTCTTTCCACATGTATTCTGAGTCGAGACATTTGTCGACTCACTTCAACTTGCTTTTGTGTAAGTTGTGTTTTGTCTTTCTTTTGTAAAAGATGGCATTACAAGGTAACAATTTCTTGCAGCCACATCCTCTTTGATGAGAAAACTTCGATCGGCCATAACTACATCACTGTGTTCCAGTAAATCGAGAAACCCACTTCTTTGAGTGATTACTTTTTCTGAGGTTCTACCCCCTAATGCCCTAGATATAGACGAAATTGCACCACAAGGAGTTATTGTGCTTATAATTGCTCCATGTGGCTGCTCTGGCAGTTAATATTGCCCAGCCTTTCAATAAATATCTGTGCAGTCAATGATGACTCTTGTGTTCTTGAACACAGAGGGTAAGGTTCTCAACACATCTTCTTTCTCTGGCCAGTGAACTAGGGGAGAACGTTTCTTGGCAATTACTGGCATCGACTTGTTCAGTATCTCACCTATAGTTGTTGATGATACCCCGAAACGACATCCTAGGTCAAAGTTTAGTGTATTCAAGCGGATTTTCATTAACACTATAAGTACAATATCGTCACCAACTAGTGAATCAAAATGTGGCAAACTATCAAAGGTATATTGCAAGCCATTTAAAAACCACATAATTGGGTAACCCTGTATAACAAATTGTCCTCTAATTGCTGTTTCCACTTTTCAAATACTCCGCCGCAAACTTGTTTGCTTTCAATTCCTCCTTCACTGACCGAGGAGATGGTTTTGCATCCTCTAACTGGCGACTTTGATGCATCTGTCAATCTTTGGTGTGTCTATCAAAAGAATCTCTCGACCCTCTCGTACTTCGCTCAAATTTTAACGAACTGCGCAACAAGAAATACTCTAGAAATATATACTGATGGCTCAAAAGCAGATTCATATGTTGGCATTGTTTTAAACAAAAATAACCACCCGACTCTTTCATTTTTACAGCCGAAACTCAGGCTGTTAAGCTTTCCATTGATTTCATCTCAAATCAAACTGGCGGTAAATTTGTAGTATTTACTGATTCTTTGTCGGTATTACAGTCTATTAAAATCTCAATTTTCCCAACCACCTCATAAGAGAATTACTTTTAAAACTAAATGAAGTTTGTCTTAATGAGAATATTGTTTTATGTAGGCTACCTGGTCATGTAGGCATCCGAGGAAAGGAGGATGCAGATAAGAGTGCAAAATGTCTCAGCCCTTGCTGGGACGGATCCTTGCATCCCCCACAGATTTTGAACCACTTATTAATCGATATATTTTAACCAAATGGCAAACAAGTTGGGATAATACTGTTTATAACAAATTACACGTCATTAAACCTAACGTCGGTGCCCATATCTCTACTTGCAGAGAAAGAAGGCGGGATATACACTGTTTGCTATTTAATTTATTAGGTTATTTCTGACAAAAAAACTAGTCGTGCAGATTCTGATCAGACAACATGGATTTGCCGGCTGATCTGGATCTACACTTCACACAGGCATATACATGGAGGAAAGTTTTTACTGAATCAGACTTATGAACAAACATTGTCCCTTTGCTCAGAATGTACACTTTTTAAGCTTGTGAAATGGATTAAAGGGTTCAAGGAAAAAACAAGCACTTTATAAGTTACACTATAATGACGTAATTCCGTATTTTAATTGAATATGAATTGAAGATTTTATTCTTTTTAATGAAATGTTGAACTGTTCGTCTGTTTTTATAATCAGTGATATTACAATTGTGCATCTAATCAGGACCTACACTGTTTGCTTCTTGGTGAAAAATGAAAAAACTAATGAATAAAAAAGAAAGCAGTGTAGATTCTGATCAGATGTCTCGGATGTTTAAGTAACTCTGTTTTCATTGTTCTGTGTCTATGTTAAAGGTTACGTTTGGTATCGGTGCCGTCGCGGCTTTTAGTTGCACTTCCGTTTTGTTAAATTGTACTTACACAACGACCACGTGGTTTCTTCGCAGTTTTGTCTATTATCCGGAAAATATGTCTTTCTAGCCCAAGTACAGTGTAAGTTTCTGTCATTTTATTATAAAAAAAGACTCATCAACATGGCGTTTTAACATAATGCGCCTGTTATTGCATTCTGTTAAGGGTAAATACGCTAGTCTGGTTCCCTGCCTAATATACTTCGATTATTAGGTCAGGCACGCAACAAAAATGGCGTCGTCCACTGAATTAGATCAGGTACATAAACAAATAACGTATAACTTATAGTTTAAAGAGCAGACGCTTGATATATGAGATAATAAATTCAACTTCATCAATTTAGATTATATTTCACAAAATTTAGTAATATCGTTGCGTATCTTGTTTTTGAAACATTGAAAGCACATATTTTCGCGATTTTTATAATGTACGCAAATGTTTATTTCTAGGTTTAATAATAACGAGTGTCTGTTTGTCACGAATATATGAAAACTACATTAGAAATTCAGTAAAACATCCTTGTATTTACCTTATATCTCTTAATTAACTTGTATTTGGCCATTAAGTCGGTGGTTTTGTCGTATTACTCAAACTGAGAATTAATGACAATTGCTGAATTGTGTCCCCAGATGACCAAACTGTAAGTCTTCTTAAAATCAATTTAACTTGCATATCAGAGGTATGCAAAATCTTAAATTTGCATTTTCATGCATGTAAGTATACCTGCATATTTTTGTTAGTCGGAAGTTACAATTATGTTGTGGTTGTAGATATACAGTACAGGCCTTGCTGTTGGGTTAACCCTATAGTGATGCGGTTAGAGTCTACGCCTGAAATTCAAGAGGTCTGGGGTTATATTCCTGGTTGACCATTCGTATTTTACTCCTCCAGGTTTACTTTAATTGTATACGAGTTCACACAACCATCAAAAAAGCTGACACTGTATTTTTACATTGCATAAACATTACAAAAAATCAGCCTGTGTACATTATTCATTGAATTAATGCTGGTATCTTCAGTAACCTTGTTTTCAAATTTGAAATCTGGACAAAAGAGACTATACTCTAGATTAAAGTTTGGAGATATAACTGAAAGCCAGAGGTGATGTGTAAATTTATAGAAAAGCTGTAAAGTTGCTACTAGGAAATCAACACTTGTCTGAAACACAAAATGTACATGTACAAATGTAAATTTTCCAATTAGTTTTCATTTAAATAGCTTGTACTAATTAAAATTAGTGAAATAGCCCGGTTTAAATAACAATGTTAAACTGTGCTTAGTTAAACCGGGCTATAAAAATAGCATGAATTTTCAAAATCTGGCTACAATGAGTTGGATGGTATCCAATGATACCCCTGCCCTGAGCAGATAATACTTAATTCTTTGTATACATTGTTAAGAATATTTACAAGTATGCATTGAAGTAAGCGGGACCAGAAACCATGAATAGATCTATACACCATTTCACTATTTTTTTAGATGACCTGTGCTTTGAACAGAGTGAGCTTTTGTGATCAGTGTTTGTCGGTCGTACGTTGTGTATCGTGTGGCGTCAACATTTACTTTAAACAACTTATTCTCCTGAACTACTGGGCCAATCTTGCTGATTTTTTTTACATAGTTTCATTTTGGAAAAACTTTTCGAAATCTTTTTGTCTGAAACCACAAGGCCTGGAGCTTAGATATCTGGTATGAAGTATTGCCTTATGAACCTCTAACAAGATTGTTCAAATCATGGCCCCGTGGTCAAAATTGGCACTGTCCAGGTTATTTGAAAAAAAAAATCTAAACATCTCTTGTCAGAAACCACAAGGCTTAGAGCTTAGCTACATGTATTTGGTGTGTAGCATAGATTAGTGAAGCTCTACCAAGATTATTCAAATCATGACCCCCAGGGTCAGATTGGCCACGTCCCAGGGCGAAATAGCTTACATAGTCTTAGAAGGCCTGGAGCTTAGATATTTGGTATGTAGTCTCTATCAAGATTGTTCAAATATATGTTTCATTCCCTCTTGGTGTATTTTTCACATATGATCTAAAAAACTCCTTTTCTTCATCAGACCATGGGGTCTGAGACTTCAGCCCCTGTAACAGTTTACATATGCTTTGATACTGAGAGTTATATAAAAAATTTCCTTCATATCACAGTCTATAAAATTAGCAGTTGTCTTGTTATAACTTCAGTTTTAGTAAGTAAGGCTACTGCCAAGCAATAAAATTTCGCTACCAGAAAAGGCCTTGTCAAACTAAATCGAACCAAAATTTAAATACTGACAATATATTTATTGAAATCATGACATGTGAACTGGTCTTCTGATTCTCAAAAAATGTAGCAAGTTTAAATTTGATATCTATAGGGCGCTTCCAAAGTATATCACCATTTTTGGAACATTTTAAGTCTATTTGTTGCCACACAGGGTTCAAATCTCACTCTGGTCTGAAATACTTCCAGTCAGTTACACTGGCACCTACTATAAATAACTTAAGGGTAGAAATATATGAGATAACACCTTGGAACATCTAACAGATGTTCAAACTCCAGGAAATCGAGGGCAAATTCTAAAATGGAGGGGGTGTAGTTATAGAACTAGCTTTTATAGTGACATGGTAGTTTTCACCTTAGATAAAGAGGTCTGGGGTTCAAATCCCGGTTTGGTCCAGGGCTGAAATATTTTCAGTCTGTTACACATAGATTAAAGATTTTCTTACTTACATGTACTGCTTTAGAACTTTTCACTTGCTGTTGAGGCGTCTTGCCAGTTGGTGTGCCTCTTGGCCGCTTACAGGATTTTTTGGGTGTTGTGTATGTATATGTGTGATCCCCTTCCAGCCGAAATATAGATGAACACCTATCTTCACTTTTACTTCTAAAGTAAGAATGGTCTACAGCTCCTGAAACAATTATATCCTAACACATCGGACGTCCGATATATACACTTATGAAGATTATTTATCTTATTATATGTAATATGAAATAGGTACTCACATGTTGTTATGAAAATAAATAACACAACTGTATGATGTTTAACAATGCTGCAGTCGCAAACTTTTTGTATCCAAAACATCGGATGTCCGAAATATACACACTTACGGAGATAATAATATTCAGTCAAGAAAAGCGATCATATAAAAACGAGCTTAGCTAATGAAAACATGCACTAATTTTATTCTTATGCCGAAGCAACATTTCCCTAATCACAAAAATGACGCATTTATCGATTATTTCAACTGACATAGTCTTACCGTAGGGCGCCGCCATTTTCTGTGTGTGCCTGACCCAATAACGTAGTGTCAGGGGCAGGTAATCCAGACTATAAATACGCTCGAATTTGCTTACCCGATTCACCCTCAGTTTGTTCGTACTAAATTATTTTTATATTCTAGTCGAACTAAATCTAGTTCTCAGTAATTTTAAGATAAGTCATTATATATGTACAATTGTTAACGTCAATATATGCATTATTTGCGTTATGTAACAGTTAATCAACTGATTATATCATTTCTACTCAGTTAAATGATTCTCAGACCATTTTGTTTTGTATTTTTTCAGTATTTTACCGGCTAAATAAACAAAAGAAGGTTAACTATCTGCGATTTCGAGTAATCCATACCCCCGGTAGCTGGATAAAGATACATGCAGAATATTTATTAATGTTTATCATTTTGAACATTCTGGACAAAAACTATTCCCACGGAAACAGCGTCGAATATTTACACATACATAGTGGAATTTCTGTATTGGACAGTCACTGTTGCTAAAAGTTACCATTCTTCCATACTCCGGTTCTTGACATAAACACTAGGTTTCAATTTGATCACTATTTTGCATTATCCCATTCATTTCGTCATTTCCTAAACTCATTCATATCTTTTAAAAAGAGAAGTTCAACCTGTATGTGTTCCTTGCCAGGAACCACTGACAGTCAACCGTATGTTATTACAGTGTATCGACACAGTCCACATGCGGTCGAAGTATTTTAATGTCAATAACATGTACAAACTATCTAGGACAGTGTCGGATTCTAAACTTGTTTGCTTCTTAAACGAGATTAGTATTCTTAATAAGACTTAAAGTTATACATTTTTAAACTGTTTATTTACCAACCGTTATAATTTTTAAACCGTTTGATGTGGTGACCTGTTTTCAATTATAATTTATTTTTTAACCTGATAGATTTTTTTATTTTTCTATATTTTACTAACATAGTTTAGTGTTTACCTGATTATTCTCTATTCAAATTAAACTTCTTTGTATTCGGCGCCGTATGGCCTGGTAAGTGTCGGTGTGCCGTAAAACCCAAATAAATAAATATATAAAATAAACTGTCCAACACATCTGTTTGATCATTTTCCAGTTTTCTTGATAAAAGTTCTGGTAGAACATGTGTAAAAAAGATGTCTGTTTTTTGGAGTAGTCTAGCACAAAAGTCAACATCAATATTGCCTTTCACATTTATGCTGTCAACATTAGTATAAACAAAAAAATCACAACATCCAACGTTGTGAATTAACATTTGTAATTGAACTTGGATGTAATACTGACGACTGATTTTCAGATTCATGTTTTTGTCCAAACATTTTTTTTTGCCAGAAAGTGCCTCGGATATTATTTTTTTTTTTGTGTGTGTGTTTAAATGGACATTTAATTTCTAACACTCATGGTTCACAACAGTCACAATGTACAAGGCCATCTACTGAAGCACCTAAATACAGCCTCTCCTTATCAATTAACAGACCTTTATTTTCAAGTGTTTGTGTTGCATTATGTTTTCCTCCAAGTACTTGCGTTTTGCTTTCTCTTTATTTTCAGCACCCCATTTCACTTCCTTTTTTTTCGACAGATTATAAACCCTTTCACGACGCTATTGGTTGCCCTGTTGTATAACCTGATATTGCGTAACATTCGCGCATGCGCATTCAACGTAGGGCAAAAACCATTGTTATAAGATTGTTATCACGTCTGACAGAAAATCGGTATTTGCCGACAATTAAAGTTAAGTTGATGTGTGCTGGACTAGAAAAACAATTAAACACAACTATGCTGTCGTCGTGTTGGGCCCCAGGCTGTTCAAATCGGATGGTGAAAGGTTCTGCCGTTAAGATGTTTCGCTTTCCCCAAGAGCCTGTTCGGCGAAGCAGATGGATAGTTTGCTGTCTCAGCCTGCAGCCTCCGACAGTATGTTATCCAGTCGCGGGTAGAAATAAAGATTAAACAATTGCTTCTGTTTGTTCTCTATTCTGGTCGACGAAGTGGTAAAAAACTGATTATACATAAAAACAATGTCTTAGATCTATTTTCTTGCCTAAATTTTCTAGTAAATGTGGCAGACAACCCATATCAGAAAGATTATCAATAATAGTTTTAATAATAAATGTTTAGAGACAATTAAGTTGTGCAAAGTTGACCTTTAACTTTTCAACAAGATCCATATTGATAAAAGTTACACTGCCACATCTTCAACCAAAAACTACCTAAAATGGTCTAATTTATTCAATGGATTAATTCTTATTATATTCTAACAGCTAACAGCATTTTTAAAGAATATATGAAGATTTGCCACAGTGTTTGCAAACTAAACGTCCGAACATAGCAAGGTCGAAAGTTCGAGGGACGAACTGAGAATCAATCGTTTTCTACATAAAAACAAAATGACAGCTATGAATTAATATAGAAACAAAGTATAACCTTTTCAATTTATCATAAACTTACTCCATGAGGGCCATTTCTGCGTTTAAGCAGCTACTTTGTTATCCAATTGCTTTTGTAAGATGCCACGTGTTCGGCGAAAACAAAATGAAACCGGTAAAAGACCGGAACTCAAATTATGTATTTGTATTTGTATTTTGGGTTTTACGGCACACCGACACTTGATAGGCCATACGGCGCCGAATACATTTAAGTCCAACGACAATAGAATATTATCAGGTTAAAACTAAAATACGTGAGTAGAAATAAAAATCTATCAGGTTAAAAATGTGAATAATGAAAACAGGTTAACATATTAAACAGTTAAAATGTATAACATTAGCATAATAAACATTTTAAAAATTTATAACTTATTAAGAATACCGATCTCGTTCAGAAAGCAAACAAGCTTAGCATCGGATACTGTCGTAAATAATTCGAATATGTTATTGACATTAAAATATTTAGACCTAATATAGTCTGTGTCAATGCAATGTAGTAAAATATGATTAACTGTAAGAGGTTCCTGGCAAGGAACACACTCCGGTTGAACTTCTCGTTTTAGAAGATATGAGTGAGTTAATCTAGTATGTCCGATGCGACAGCGGGTAAGAGCTATGTCTTCCCGTCTATTTTCTCTGCAAGCAGGGACATTGGCACCGACGTTAGGTTTAATGGCGTGTAATTTGTTGTAAACAGTATTATCCCAACTTGTTTGCCATTTAGTTAAAATATATCGATTGATAAGTGGTTTAAAATCTGTGTGAGGTATGCAAAGTTCTGTCTCAGTAAGGGCTGAGGCAGATTTTGCACTCTTATCTGCATCCTCGTTTCCTCGGATGCCTACATGACTAGGTAGCCAACAGAAAACGATATTTTTATTAAGACAAACATCAGTGAGTTTTAAAAGTAATTCTCTAATGAGGGGGTTGGAAAAATTTAGATTTTAATAGACTGTAATACCGACAAGGAGTCGGTAAATATTACAAATTTATCGCCAGGATGATCAGAAATAAAGTCAAGAGAAAGGTTAACAGCCTGAATTTCGGCTGTAAAAATGGATGAGTCGGGTGGTAATTTTTGTTTAAAACAATGAATTTTACTTACGGAAGCACAGCCGACATATGAGTCTGCTTTTGAGCCATCAGTATATATTTCAAAGTAGTTAGAGTATTTCTTGTCGCGCAGTTCGATAAAATTTGAGCGTAGTACGAGAGGGTCTGCTTTCGATTTAGTATTTATACTCAGAGATAAGTCAACATCAGGAATTTTAAATTGCCATGGTGGCAATTCCAATACACTATTTTCCATTATTTGGTTTAAATTCAGATGTGATGATTGTATGAGTTCTAATATCCGTAAACCAAACGGTTTAATTGCCTTTGGTTTACGCTCGTACAAGTTTTCATATTTGGGATTGAAAATAACACTATGTGCTGGATTTTTAGGATTAGACTTAACTTTTGTTAAGAACTGAAGCGCAAGTTTCTCTCGTCTAAGGTATAATGATGGCTCATTAGCTTCAACGTAAAGGCTCTCGACAGGAGAGGTCCTGAAAGCTCCAAGGGCCAGACGGAGTCCCTGGTTGTGAACAACGTCTAGCATCTGCAGATACGATCTCCTGGCAGAGCCGTAAACAATGCTACCGTAATCTAACTTCGATCTTACAAGTGATCTATAAAGTTGCAATAAAACTTTTCTATCAGCTCCCCAGTCGGTGTGGGATAAAAATTTCAACAGGTTAAGAGATTTAAGACATTTAGATTTTACATATTTAATATGCGGTATAAAAGATAACTTACTGTCAAATATGACACCAAGAAATTTAGTTTCCTTGACAACAGGAATACGAGTGTCATTAAGAAATAATTCAGGATCGTTGTGCAACGTTCTTTTCTGACAGAAATGTATGCAGTTTGTTTTGGTGGGTGAAAATTTAAAACCATTGTTGTTACTCCAAGTTTGTAATTTGTTAAGGCATTGTTGCAATTGCCTTTCTATCGTATTCATATTTTTGGAACGATAACATATAAGGAAATCGTCCACATAAAGTGAACAATCTACGCCATTATTTAGCGTTTTTACAATGTTGTTTATTTTGATGTTAAAGAGAGTAACTGACAATATACTACCCTGAGGGACACCTTGTTCCTGTTTATGAACAGAAGACAATGTAGACCCAATTTTAACTTGGAAATTTCTGTCAGAGAGAAAACCGTTAATAAATGTGGGTAAACGACCCTTGAGACCAAGGTCACCTAAATCTTTTAAAATCCCATGTTTCCATGTAGTATCGTATGCCTTTTCAAGGTCAAAGAACACCGCTACGAGGTGTTCTTTCTTGATAAAGGCATCGCGTATAAAAGTTTCAAATCGAACGAGATGATCGAGTGTACTGCGTTGGTTTCTGAACCCACTTTGAAATTCTGTGAGTAAATTATTTGATTCAAGATACCAAACGAGTCTATTATTTATCATCCGTTCTAAAGTTTTACAAATACAACTAGTCAAAGCAATAGGTCTGTAACTTAAAGGATCTGTTGGATCCTTTCCCGGTTTAGGTATAGGAATGACGAATGCATTTTTCCATGAATTTGGAACTTCTCCAGAAAACCAAATTTCATTATAAATAGACAAAAGCAAATTTAAAGATGTATGCGGCAGGTGTTTTAAAAATTGATAAGGAATATCATCTGGTCCAGCAGCGGTATCATGAGATTTGTTCAGTGCTTCTCTAAGTTCTCTTAAAGTAAAAGGTTGGTTGTAATTTTCGCTATTGTTTGACTTAAAATTGATTTTACTTTTTTCAACCCGATTCTTGACATTTTGAAATTCTTTGGAGTAATTTTCCGAAGATGAATTTTTTGCAAAACTTTTAGCAAGAGTGTCTGAAATTTCTTTTTTGTTTGTTATTATTGAGTTTTTAGATTTTAAATGGTTTACTGTTGCAGAAGAAAATTTGCCGCTGATTTTTCTTATGGCTGACCAGACATTTTTGACCGAAGTTTTGCTGGTTATACCAGAAACAAATTTCTGCCAAGATGCTTTTTTGGCTTGTTTAATGATTCGCCTACTCTTTGCCCTTTCATTTTTGACATTATTTAAATTAGCATTAGTAGGACGAATATTAAATTTCATTATTATGTATTATGTAGCGGAAAGTAAAATAACTGACGGAAAGAGACTGGTGGACAGCACAGATAGTTCGTGTTGGTCGTCAGCCCGCGGCAGGTGTCAAATCGACTTGGAAGAGCGGTCTTCTAGATCCGAATGACTATGATAGATTATGCAGCGCTCATTGTGTTAACGGTTTGTGTAATTTAGCAAAGTAAAATGTGCATGTAATAAATTTATCCGACGTGTTTCTACAAAATTACCCCTCCCACCCTTGCAATGAGGAACTGGCCAGAATTCTTAGTTCATCATACAATATGTCGGCACACATTTACACAATCAAAGGTGTTATGTTTATGGCCATAATGATGATGAATTGTATCACATATACTTATCTACAATGTCAAGTAAATTTGGAATGTGTTTTTATTTGCCACCCAGTTCTGTGTTGAAATGCTGCTTTCAGTTGCTAAGTTATACATGGTACATACTTTGTTTATTGTAAGCCATCAGTTCATCTCACAGTATATTTTATAACCCGAGCATCTTACAAGCATAAAATAATATATATATATATAATATGTTAACAGGGAAACCAAGTCAAGATGAGCTAGATGTAGACTTCGTCCCATCAATCTTTAGCCACATACCACTTCACCACAAGACCCCAGAAACCATTCGGACTAGGTGAGACAGACAGAATCACATAAGAGGACGAGATGAAAAGAAGTCAAGGTCAGCTGCAGCAGAGGCTTTGTTAAGTCTAATGTCTGTTAAGGAAAGTACAGTTCCAGAACAACAACCCAGCTTATGTGACTATAACTTTTGTAAGTTCAAGTGTTAAGACGGATATTAGAGATCAGGATTTAAAATTGTTACTGAAAATGAATGAGGACAAGTCAAAACAGTTGAAACAACAGGTGAACCTCATAAGTAAACTACTGCATTTAGCAGAAAATCTCCAAAGACAAAGTGAGAGTTTAAGCACTGAATTGGATGAAATGAAAATAAAAGTGGAAAAGCTAACAAAAGAGAATGAAATGTTAAAAGAGAAAGTCAAACTTTGTTTTAGTTTGCAAATGATTGAGAATAATGATCAAAAGACAATATAATATACAGAGCTGCCAAACTACTTTCGAAACAATATTTCAACACTGCAGCAAAATTATTAGGAAACAAAAGAGGTCAAAACTAGATGGAAGAGATTATTTGTTGATGACATTGGTAAAGCTTCGCCACAATATTGGATTTATAGATCTAGCAAACCGATTTGGCGTCAGCAAAGGATTAATAAACAAAACTTTCCACCAGTGGTTAAATGCACTGTACAGCGTGCTTGGTGGACTTATCATGTGGCCACCACTAGACAAGGAGCTACATCTTCCAGATGTGTTTCAGACAGAAAAGTTTCGCAGAGTAAGATGCATCATTGATTGTACTGAAATCTTCATTGAAAGGCCATCAGCCCTTAGAGCACGAGCTCAGACCTAATCCAACTACAAGAGGAGGAATACAATCAAACTCTTAGTCGGAATAAGTCCTTCTGGTGCTGTAACATTTTTGTCTGATTGCTGGGGATGCAGGGCCAGTGACAAGACCCTTCAGAGTGGCATCATGAGTAAACTTTTGCCAGGAGACATTGTAATGGCAGATTGCGGCTTCACAATGAAGGATGAGTTTGCACAAATGAATGTTAAGCTAATTGTACCGCCTCTAACAAAAGGAAAGAAACAGCTAACTGTTGAAGAAGTAGAAACTGGTCGCGAACTTTCGAGGGCCCGTATTCATGTTGAACGGGTCATTGGTCGTTTGAAAGACTTTAGAATTATAAGTGGAACAATGCCGATTTCATTTCTGAAAGGACACAATACATGCAAGAAAGTTGTTGTTAGTGGTATTATAAACATGCACCAACCAATATTGTAAATAACTTGAATGTAAAAAATTTGTTACTCTGTTTTTGTTGTAGTTGTTGACAATGCTTAATCCAAATGGAGGTCACTGTCCCAGATTCAGGTCAAGATGGAGGAAAAGCTATTTGTTATCAACTTTTTTGTTTAAAAATTGGTACTTGCATTATATTTATTCATTGTAAAATATTACATGACATATCACAATGCTCTGCATGGTAGATATATTGATGGAATCTGTTTTTTTTTTTTTTTTGGTTTTACGGCACACCGACACTTGATAGGTCATACGGCGCCGAATATATTAAAGTTTAACGACATAAGAATATAATCAGGTTAAAAATAAAATAAAATAATAAAAATCTTTCAGGTTAAAAATGTGAATGACAAACGAAAAACAAGTTAATATATTAAACAGTTAAAATGTATAACGTACTGTGTATAGCATGCCGTGAACACATGGCATGATACCACCACACCCAGTCACATTATCCTGACACCGGGCCAACCAGTCGTGAAACTATCCTTATATTTGCTTAAGCGTTAGCAAGGGAGCTATACCACTACCATTTTAACGACTTTGGTATGTCGCGGCCCGGGATCGAACCCGGGGCCTCCCGTATCTGGAGCCGACGCTCTACCGATTGTGCTACCAGGTCCGGAAGGCATGAATGAGTTAACCTAGTATGTCCAATGCGACTGCGGGTCAGAGCTACGTCTTCCCGCCTACTTTCTCTGCAAGTAGAGATATTGGCACCGACATAAGGTTTAATTACATGTAATTTGTTATAAACAGTACTGTCCCAACTTGTTTGTCACTTGGTTAAAATATATCGATTGATAACTGGTTTAAAATCTGAGTGTGATGCAAAGATCGTCTCAGTAAGGCCTGAAGCAGATTTTGCACTTTTATCTGCATCCTCGTTTCCTCGGATGCCTACATGACTAGGTAGCCAACAGAAAACAATATGCTTATTCAGAGAAAATTCATTGAGTTTTTAAAGTAAATCTCTAATGTGAGGGTTGGAAAAATTGAGATTTTTAATAGACTGTAATACCGACAAAGAGTCAGTAAATATTACAAATTTATCATCAGGATGATCAGAAATAAAGTCAAGAGAAAGGTTAACAGCCTGAATTTCGGCTGTAAAAATGGACGATTCTATGGGTAATTTTTGTTTAAAACAGTGAAGTTTACGGAAGCACAGCCGACATATGAATCTGCTTTTGAGCCATCAGTATATATTTCGACGTAGTTAGAGTATTTTCATGTCGCGCAGTTCAATAAAGTTTGAGCGTAGTACGAGGGTCTGTTTTTGATTTTGTATTTATACTGAGAGATAAATCAACATCGGGAGTTTTCAATTGCCATGGTGGAAATTCTAAAACGTTTTTTTTCTATTACTTTATTTAAACTTAGTTGTGATGAGTGTATAATTTCTAGCATTCGTAAACCAAAAGGCCTTACTGCCTTTGGTTTACGCTCATACAAGTGTTTATATTTCGGATTGAAGATAACACTATGTGCTGGATTTTTAGAGTTATTTGACTTTTGAGAATTAACTTTATTATTTGGCTTGTTAAGTGTCAGTGTGCCGTAAAACCCAAATAAATTTGGCTAAATTTAACAAATGTATTATGAAATGTACTTTAACTTTAACCTTTTATCGAATGGTCGAACAGTGTAGATGCAGATCAGTTTGCATATCCGCACCATCTGATCTGGATCTACACTGTTCAATACTTAGCTAAAATAACCTAATGTATCTTAAAGTAAACAGTGAAGATCCTGATCAGATTGCACGGGTGTGCCAGGTGGTCTGGATCTACACTGTTCCCCACATGATCAAGGTGTGTCCATGGTGTAAAGAGTAAAATAACAACTGCTCTGATCTGTAAACTGCAATCCTTCTGTGCAATTTATTAGAATAAATTTTCTTATTTGATATAGCAATACAACGCGATATATGTTATTCCCTATTTAGTGTGTAGAACCTGAGGAAGCTGAGCGCAGCTATATAGTGTCAGAAAGTGTCATTCTGGATCTACTGCTTCTGTGTCGGATTTGCAGACTTGTGTCCAGCATCGTTAAAAAGATCACAAGAGGTGCAATGCTCATCATAACAACAAAGTGCTCTTGCAAGAACTTGGGGAAAGTATGAGGACAGTAACAGGGACACCACTGGTCAATTTTCTTGGCTGTGGTGCAATAACACTCAGTGAAGCTTCTCCAACTAAAGTTCTTAACTTGTTTAAGTTTATGAATTTGCCATTTGTATGCTATCGAACATTTAATCGGATACAGAGATCTTTCATTCTTCCAGCAATTGGCAATGTTTGGACAAAATGACAAGCAAGTTTTTGGGAAGAATGTAGAGGACGGGAAGTCAAGACTGGTGGAGATGCCCGATGCTGTACGCCAGGGCACTCTGCGAAGTACGGCTCATACACGGTAATTGACTAAGAGACAGGACAGGCCCTGGCAGTGGAGTAAGAACAGTTATAAAGTATTTTCAGTATGATGTTAAACTTTGCTTTGTAAACAAAGTCAAATATTTCATTTTCTACTTGTATATATACAGCAACTTGTGAAAAAAAATCTTCTGGATATCACTCTTTGCAGTTATTTTACTGTGGTTTCATTTTATTTCCAAAATTTAAGTCACTCTCGGTAAATTCAGAATGTAAGATATATAGACAAGTGCCGGGGTAGAAATAAAGCATCTGAGTTAGGAAACTATGCTAAAAGTTGCAAAAGGCAAAAAAAGTTTTGATTTCGTTGTAAATAATGAAAAATTAACAAACACAATTTATAGTTTTTTTTTATATATATTGAAGCCAAATTTGTGATAATGAAAGAAAAGGTAAATAAGAAAAGGTCTTATCAAAATTTTCACAAATATCTATTTGTATTTACCTGCAGACAAAAGCAAACAAGTTAAATGTAAATGTGACAAAAACACAGAGACGAGACATAACACACAAAAAGAAAAACCATCAGTTACCGCCTTGGAATGGTCAGTCGACAAAAGGGCCAACTGGGGTGCTTAAACCTGAATAATTAAGACTGATTAATCACCTTCAACTTGCATTGATACAAATGTAATGATATGAAATTGATTTTTCAGAGTAATGTAGTGAAGAACTCCAATACTATGGAACTAGAGGGGTTGAAGCGTGCCTTGACCAAGTTGGATGATAATGATGTAACATTTTCAGACCTCACCACAGACCGACATGTCTAGGTTCGGAAGTATTTTGAGAGAGGAACGACCTGAAATCAAGCTTTGGTTCGATGGCTGTCATCTATACAAAGTATCAATTATTGATATGACAAATATGCAATATTGATACTGTCTGTTTCTAAAAAAAGTGATACTGTGGATGTCTTTGTATCACATAGGTACATGTATCAGAAATACCAGCAAGAATAGTGGAAACATTATCTAAGTTGGTCCTTTGGATAGAAAAAAAAATAGAATTCCAATGACGCTGCAGAATGATTATTCATGTTTATGTTTATTGGGTTTATCGTCTCACCGATTATTCATGAGAATTTTATTTAATATGTTTTAGATACACTGAATGATTATGCTTTAGAAAAATAAAACATGATTGATTTACAGAAATTGTTGAATGTTGATTCAAGTTATGAATAGTCACAAATTGCAAAGTCCTCACAACATAGACTAGACATAGAACTTGTTTTATTTTGACCACACCAAAACAATGTAAATGTTAATTTTATAGTCTTTAAAATTGTCAAATTCATTGTTACAGGTGTCAATAGTAAGCTAGTTGCCTTAGGGAAGATACGGAGGTACGAGATCATATCACAATGGGCCCATTCTAGTTCCAACTTCCTCTACTTCTATATTCCTATATTGGCCTCTCAAAGGAGAGAGGAATCATAAAGTAACATGACTAGCTAATCAACTTGGAATCCCTATATCACAAAGTATTCAGAGTGATCCATTTTTACAGACATTAATAGACATAGCACTAATATAATTTGCAATTATTTTTTTCTTTGTAATTGTGATGTGAGGCAGTAATCCGCATTTCTAAGCTGTACAACATTATAACTATCATAAATAACAGTATGACATTTATTTAAGCTAACAAGTGGAGATTAGGTCAAGCTGTATGCATTCTTCTCAAACATAAACATTATTTGTGTTGCATAATTTTGCATGCAGACAGATTCCAGCTCCAATGGTCACTAGTAAGAGTCTCCGGAGTTTTTAGTCAACCTCAAATGATATCGGATTACTCATAGAGTGCATAAATATAAACCTTTTTTCTTCTTCAACAACAGATTTTTTTATCAGAAAGTTTCATGCAAACAATTAACTTTATTTGAAATAAAAAAAACTTAAATAAAAGAGAGCTGTCTGGTTGGTTTTTGCCTGTTTTTTGTTGTTGTTGTTTTTGGGGGGAGGGAGGGGCTATGTAAAGAAATTAGCTTACCAGGCAAAGTAGTCCTTTGTAATGTCACCTTGTGGCCTTTCATGTTGCTAATAATTGCTAATGTAATCGGAAAATATACTTGGCACTTTAAACCATTTTTTCCTTGACTTGGCGGTGTGGTGGGGGGTCTTCAACATGACATAATTTGGACGATAATTTGAATTTTGCTTGGAAACCAAGGCTGAGTTACAACGTTTCCATTTTTACAACCTTTGCAACTCTGGAGATTTTAGTCAGCCACGCAGATGTGAGCTTTTACCGTCAGGAATCTTGTAAAAATTGCATGTGGCACCTCGAGATCTCTCATGCCAGCCATGGTTACAACCTTCAGCACAGTAGAAATCGTTTTGTCCCACAGCAAAATAAAATTATCTAAGCGAGTAAAATTTATTTAAAACAAATAAATATTAGTTCTAGTGATTTGATGTATCATTTTAATTCACTTTGTCCCTGTTTTTGTGTGTGAAGAAGAAACGAAAGTAAGTCAGCTGTTCTATGTTAAAAAGCGAGCGCATAACCGGAACCCCACTGACCTCAAATCTCGAGAAACGCGATTGCGCGAAATTTCGTAATTTCGAATATACAATAGAAGTAGGAAATACTTCATATCCAATTGCTTTAATGGAAAGCAAGTTTTCAATTGTATCCAAGATCTATACTGCTATTAAGTACATCTGGGGGTAAGGAAGTGGTCACGGAAGTAATAACTAGTCTGAGAATATTCTACAAAATGTTCCTGAAAATAAAGAAAAATAGGCATGGACTAAAATCTACTGTCAATAACTTTAACCTGTTGACCAAGAATACTTCAAGCATGTTATAAATGCTTTCCTCGCATGTTGAACGTTTCTAATGATCATCCAAATCGAACAAGATCTGTTTGAAAACCTTGGTTATGGACTGTTTCTTTGCTCATCAATAATCTCACGTTGTCTGCTAACAGATAATCTCCCTTTGTCAGCATTAAGTCCGAACATCGAAGGACGTACCGAGAAGCATTCGTAGCTACTTACATATGAACATGTAAGTACGGTACCGACAATCGTTCAAGGTTCAAACACTTAAATGGAAAAAGTAAACCAAAATTTCTTGTTTTCGGTCATGTTTGTATTTAGTTACAGGCACACAAAAATAAATATAAAAATACATAAAAATAAATAATAATGAACACCGTTAACCGAATCGGGATCCTTATTTTAACAGTGTTGTAAAAGTCCACAAAACAGACTTTCCCCATGTGCATATTTCAGTAAGCTGACCCCTGCCGGTGTGCCGTAAACCCAAATAGAACTCCATGATACTGTTGGTGGGACGATACACCCAATAAACAAACAATAAAACTCCATGCGCTGGTATTTTTCTTCTTCAAAAGCAGTAGTCACATGCGCTGATACTGTAGTCATGGAAATAATAAACGGTAAAACCCAACAGTTACCGCTTTGGAACGGTCAGTCAGCTAAAGACGGCTATACCTGTAAACCAACAGTTACCGCTTTGGAACGGTCAGTCAGCAAAGGACGGCTATACCTGTAAACTAACCTTACCTTACTTTGTAGTATGTCTACTGCATAGACGTAATGTAAACATAAGAACCAACATGCACAAATCTACTTGAATCTTGGATGTTTGAAACAACCAGATTTTATATTTAAACACCGTTTTTTACACTTCTTCAAAGTGGTAAAGTAGCAAATCTTGATTTTACTGCCTAGGAAACTTCAGGAGGTCGCTCACAGCGATGAAGACCAAGGCTAAGACGACTTTCAACTTCTTATTTATTGCGCGTCGTTTGGCATTGAACCTTACTCTGTTTGGGCCTGTCCATTCCGGAATGGCGCTAACATTATTTCTCTCCACGCCTGACACGTACATTCGATCGACAATGTTTTTCAATTGGCATGTGGTTTGCAGCTGTTGTTTATATCATTTCCACCCAATATGATGGACACAAACCTGGAAATACAAGGGTCAGGGAACAAGTTATAAGCATTAATTATATAAGCTTTGTATGCCTTGTTAAATACATATACACAATAGTGTTTATATAAACAAATCAGGTAAAAAAGTCAACACTTTCAGGGGGTGCGGCAGGGGCAAAAATGGGAAATTTAACTTTATTTATCGAGGTTTAGGCATTATTTGAAGAAAGTTTAAATGTTCTAAAATATACATTAGACAATTTTATCAAGAAATACATTTTATGTTGAAAATCATTGTAAAATGACTCCTCCCTTTCTGTGTCTTTTAATTCACTCGAAGATGCTATCACAGTTGACTTGGCCATGTCATCCTGCAGTAGGTCCTTATTTGTAGAGAAACCTCGCTCAACAGCTGATTGCCCATGTGAAAGGATTAGAATCATCTTCACAGCAGACCACAAAGAATTGAACTTGCTATTGGATGCAAGATGGGAGTGAAAAAAGTCATCAAGTTTGTCTTTCTTATTGTCAAATGAACTCAAAGCACATGAATGGTGCAATTCCATATCCCTTAACCATGATTTGAACTCTTGTAAAGCCTTGTCACATTTGCCTGAATTCATCCACTATGCATTCAGCAGCCTTTTCAAAAAATCTCGATTTTCTCACTTGATGTACCTGGGTTATTAGCTATATATCTAGGATCAAGCGCATTCATGGCCCTTTCTTTTCCATACTTCAATGGGCACCTTTCTAACAGTTTTTCCGTCATATTCTGCAAAAAGGCAATGTAGCCCTGATAGAATTCAAACACTTGAAGCTGACTGGCCTTTCTGTCTTTGACCACTTCATCTACAGCTCGCTTTGGTGCAAATCCAATGTCTATCTTTTCAGCAGGCACAATGTTCTCTTTATTTCTAACATCAACTTTGCCATCATTTCCTGCAGAATCCAGCACACATTTCTTGATGAAACGTCCAAGCAGATTGTTCAACATTTCATGTAGTTCACTGGAGATAAAAGTTGAAGAACTAGGACCAAGACATTGGCAATGCTGACAAAGAAGTTCGGCTTTGCAAGCATAAGAGGGTCTGGAACATATTCATATAAGTTCACATATGACTGGCAAATGGAGCGTTTGCTTTTAGCAAGTTTTTTGGGTAGCCACAACATACTTTTGAATACAAGGCCAAATCTGAATAACTCGCTTCGCAACAGGCACATCTTCTAACCAGCTTGTAGCACAGAATTACAATCCAAACAGAGCATTTCCATCATTACTTCCAAGTAATCCTCGCGTCGAGCAGGAGAAACAATAAAGCAGTGGTACACAGACCGTAGCTTTTACTGCCCTATATTTGAATGCCCCGTGACCAACATGTAATCCACAAGACCCAATGTTGATGAGAGGTAGTTCCAAGAATTTCCAATTTGTAACATATTTGCCATATTGAGCGTCCCCATTCCACATTTTGAGCAAATCCTGGGCACGTGTATGTCCTAGGAACACAGAGTCAAAGTACCTGGTCCTGTTCAGTGTACCAGAAACGAAGCAGCAAATCCATTTGTTCTTCTTGAAGTACTTTGTTCGGAGACTCATTAAAAGACACTACTACAAATATAGTTCCTGCTTGATGGACTTTATTTGCCAGTTGGGCTTGTCCAAACCGAATTATATATGGGCTAATCCGGAAACATTTTTGAAACAGTTTGTTTTTGCACTTGTTCTGCATGAGTAATGGCTTAATACAGTTTTTAAAGAATTTCAGCAGACAGAGCACTGTTATTGGTAACATAGTTGGGGTCCAGTGTCGTCTCTCCGGAGAACATGTCCTATCCATTTACATATGCGTCCAATTTGGACGTGTAGAGCACCACAGTGCATAAGGTTAGCTGTCTGTAACATTGGAATTAGCAGAATAAACAGTTGCAGAACAGACAATAAGGAACACACTTCACGATATATAGTCTTTACTCAAGTTTATTGTGCACAGATTGGATGCAGATCTACGTCCACTAAAATAAACGATCTGAAAATGAACAGAATACAATGGAACTGCTGTAATCATACAAGATACAAACGCTACAAGATATTCCATTATAACAATGGAATAATAAAGCAAAAATATGTATATGCCTTGTTTCAGAAGAAAAATAGGTTTCGGTGCTGAGCTTCCCATTAAATAATAAGAGAAACATGATGAGGTTCACCTTAAAAAATTACACAATGCCAAGCATACATTCAGCCTACCTTTATCAATGAGATAAACACCTCCACTTATTGTGGCATGGACTAAGCAACTCTCCGCCAGTGCAATATGGTGTGCCAGCAAAACTGTAAGAAGCAATCACCATTATAAACATGCAGACGAGAGAGTATTTTGCCAGTATAAACCATTTGAATTTCTGATCACTTATCATGTCGCGAATACTCGTTATAAATCTGGAACTACAATCCCCTGACTCATGAGTAAAATGTCAACGTTCTCCAACAAGCAACATCTCCAAACTTCTACCAAATACCACGAGATTTTTCCTTCCCGCCAAGGGTCATGACCTCAAATTCGACAAATGACCACCTAGCTAAACCAATCAGAATCTAGCTTAATGTCACATGACACCGCGTGTGAAACATTGAGCAACTAAACTAGAAATAACTATTTTCTAGGAATAGCTCACCGAAGCGTAACCACTGATCACCTACTAAAAGACACAGGGACTTGAATGTTATACCCTATCTATAAAATTACTAAAACTACGCTAAAACCTATAAAACGTACACCTTCTCACATGATTAAATGTGCAAAAAGAATCCTGTCATACTACTGCAAACGACAGGTTCATTTCTTTATCATCACCATTTTGACAAATAGATTAACAACAAGAATATATGACAAAGTCCTAGGAGCATTGCAACATAAACTAGAAGTCGGTCGGTACAAACACATTAAGCCGGAAGAAAGACAACGTCTATCAATCAGCCTTCGTCCCGGATGATTATTGATGACCATCTCATCAGTGATACTCTCATCAGAGAGATACAGCAACCGGGAGAACGTAGTTTCCTTAGACAATAGTATCAGCGCATGTGATTACGAAAATCTTCATTTAAAATTAACAACAGCGCATGTAAATGGGAAATTTTCAACATATCGGCGCTTAAATATAAAACAACTTCCTCCAGACATTGTGACTATTTGCTGTTTAGTCATACCGTGTCCACCATAATTAATGAGAACCGTTCTTTAAACGTTTTCTTTAACTCGCCTATCAGTTATGTTCCAAACTGTATATCCCATATATATTAATGTAGCTCATATTTTTATTGTGTGTATGTTAGCAGGCCTACAACGTATGCAGCGATTCCACTAATACTTCCTTATCACTGTAATTGCATTTTGATTGTATATTGAAAGCTATACAATTTTACTTTACTAACTTCAGTCATGTGGTTTCTATTAAAAATAAAAGAAAGTGCATAATGTCATTTGACAACTTATATTTGATCATACAATTAACAAATCATAAACTTAACAAAATCATAGTAAGTGAACACAATTTTATTTTAATAGTAACAACGGCTGGAATGTCATGGAATATGCAGTGTATAATTATGCTTGTGTATGTTCAAAAGTTTGTCAATCGTGAAATTAAAAAAAGAACATTTCAGTATTGCAACACAAATTAATATCTTAACAATTGTCTTGTTATTATGTTTAACCGGTGTTCAAAATGTGTCATTTACCTGCATAATTAATATTTTGCGGATCATATAAGGTTTTTTGACAAAAAGACGATTTTGTAGCCAAGTAACCATTTTGTCATACTGAATAGGTAAATAAGAAAGGGTCCTATCAAAATTTTCACATATATTTAAATTTTATCTACCAGTAGACAAAGGCAAACAAGGTAAATGCAAATGTGACAACACAGAGACGAGACATAACACACATAAAAAAAAAAAAAACATCAGTTACCGCCTTGAAACAGTCATTCGGCAAAAGGGCCAACTGGTTTGTTGAGCACCCCCAACCTCGCACTTCCTGAAGGTTTTTCTAGCAAACAGTATAAAAAAACCACATCCCGTCAAAGTGAAACAACTAACAGTAAGCACCTGCATCGGGAGTTAAAACAGATACAATGAACTTATATACATACATAATTGTTGTATTTTTTCTCTTGGGTAGAAGTACAAGTAAGTTTTCGTAGGTTAAAACTATAATTTAATACATATAAAACTGTACAGGTATTGCACTCTTTGAAGGTCGTCGAGAGAAAGAGAGACTCTCAAAACGGATCCGCGTATATATGGTTCTCTAGGTACTGGATCCCCGTCTAAGGTCTTGTGACGCTTGCTGGTTCCCCTTCTATGGTCAGGTGACGTCAAGACAGCCACCAATATGGACTCGAAATAAATGGAATGTGGGAGTCTCGTCTGCATGGACCCAGCAACCTAGAGACCTAAATAAATTTAAAAAGAGACTAACAGTCATAATATAACAACCTTGGAAATACCAAGATTAATTCTAAAATACACAGAATAACATTCTAGGTCAGTCTGGAAACCTAAAATTGCACATAAATACCTTCTATGCATTGCTTATTAATAAGAATAAAACCTTAGAATGACCTTCTATTAACTTGCACAGAAAAACATTCCATGCTACCCTGAAAATCTATAATGCACAGAATTTTAACTTGGGAAACTCTGGAAAAACATTCCATGCTACCCGAAAATCTATAATGCACAGAATTTTTAACTTGCACAGAAAAACATTCCATGCTACCTGAAAATCTATAATGCACAGAATTTTTAACTTGCACAGAAAAACATTCCATGCTACCCGAAAATCTATAATGCACAGAAGAACCTTCCATGATAACCTGAAAATCTAGAAATTAACGATACGACATTTTATGCCATCCTGAAAATGTTCTTTAACCCGTAGCCGAGCGATCTAAATCTACCAAATATTCCTCCAGGTTAACTATTATGCCGTTATGATCGTGGTACTACTGGGATCTGCAAACCTGTTAACAAAATATATACCTTTCCATTCTACCTACCAGTCATCAGAAGTTACCAAGCTCAGCAATAGTACAATCGCCTGGCGTTGGTCGTCGTTAGCTCCAGGATACGGGCAGGCGTCACTCCTCGATGCCTAGCAACTATCTGGGCAGCATCCTGCAAGTCTTGTGGGCAGGAAAACCGTTGACAGGCTGCTGTAAAATATGGTGCATCAGTCTCAAGGAGGAGCTTTTCCTCTGGTACCGCTTGCAAAGCCTGGATACTTCTGTCCGTGAAACGGTCAACTCCCCGGTTAAAACTTAACCAAAGGTGTGGAAAGGCAGATTGCCACCAATCCAGGACTACTACGTCTCTGTCAAAGCAATGAAGATGAATCTTTTGTTCCCTGGAAACATACTGTTGCAGGTAATGAAGAATGTTATTATCCATACCCCTACAGTGAATAATTAGGAACTTGTCAGCTGGTACTAGTGGAAGTATTTTGTCGAGAAGTTCCACTTGCTCCCACCACAGCTTTCCGGGAACAGAGTGATCTAACCCGATTTCCCCGACTGCTACAACCCTGGGGCTACTCAAGAGGTGCTTGAATTTGTCCAACGCCGAAGAAATGTAGTGCTTTGAGCGATTAGCATGTTTTGGGTGTAAACCAATAGCAACTACAATCTCGGGAGGAAAGCAAGACACCTCAGTTGGAGCAGGATAGTTGTCTGGGTCGCAGAAGTTGGCAACGGCTTTCACGATCCTAATTCCATGGGGCGTAGAGAGGACGAATGGAGAGGACTGAAGACATCGGGACGTTGGCAATTTTACTCAACCTGTCTGCGTGAAAGTGACTGTCATTTCCCTCACAGACTATTGGTGCAATAGGCAGTGTGAATTTCTGTAGCCAATGATCCCGATCCTGTTCCTTTAATAGTGAGGATATGACATACAACACTCTCCAATGTATTAAAGTAGATACCTGTTCCATGGGAAACAACTTGAAAGAGACCGGAATAGCTTCTCCAGTCCTTAAGACTTGCCTCCATCAAGGTTCCTGGTCCCACGTCTGGTAGACTTTCAAAGAAACCATGAACATTTAGGTAGTTGAGGAGCTCTTGTAAAGACGAAGCTCGACCAAAAAGACATTTTGCAGCAAATAAAAGTGCGTGTATGCGTCTTTCCTGGACAACTGGTGAAGCATTTTCCACTCTGGCGTCAAAAACTGTAGGAATATGTTTCGTTATTGCATGTACCTTCAGGTATGCCGTACCTTGTGCATCACATCCTGCTATGCAGCAAATATTGCTCTGAACAGTTCGTCTGCGCTCTAGAGATTGTCTAGCTTCAGCCAAACTGTCCCGGGTAAGTTTAAACTTCTTCAATGGCTGGGGTACATCAATACAGACTTTTACGGAATCACATTTAGTGGCTACAGATCGAACCGGTGACCCTCATCTACTCTTCCTTTTGTGGTTTTGACTTACTTTAGCTGCAGTCTTAGCAATAACGGCGCTAATAACTGCTGGTGGTCCTGAACCAGAACTTGCAGCACTAACAGTACTACAAGTACTCACTGAAATAGATGTAGTACTAACAGAACTACTAACTACGGTGGCTGAAATAATGTTGGTACTAACAGTACCAACATCCTGATTCATGTTGGTAGCTTGCGCGTTGCAGATTCTTTTCTTCGGACTTGGTGTTCCAAGAAGAATGTCTGGATCCGATCCAAGATCCTCTACACCCGCTGCCCCAGAGGAAGGTGACGCTTTCAGGAGGGCATCTTCATCCATCACTTCCTCCTAATCCACAAAGAACTTACGTTCTATTGATGGATTGTCCTGTAGACGAACATCCTTCCTTGCAGCAACCGGATCATAAGTACGGGATGTTCCACCGCTCTTGTTGGGTAAGGGAGCAACATTCTTCCGGATCCAATCATCCGCATACAGTTGAAGTTCTGAGAGTGAAGCTGCAACGGTCTTGATCCACTGGTGTTGGTTCGTTGTCTTGGCGATCTCCACCATGCCAATTAGTTAGTCTTGTGCCTTCGCTTTGTCGGTGACTTCGCAAAGACCAATGTTGGTAACAAACTGCCTGGCATTACGGTACATCTGCTTTTGTGCGATCAACTTCTCAACCAAGACCCCGAATGCAGCGCTCATTTTGACTCACAAGCTGGTCCAACTAACCTGCACTGCAGAAAAAAAACTTGATGTAATTAACAATTACGATTGTTACCACATTTGATACATCTGTACTGTCGATGTCGATGGCATCCGATGCTGAAATATCAACACATGACCCATGATACCATTCATGACAAAAATCGCATTGAATCATGAATCTCCCTTCCCATGGCTTTCGACACACACAGTACAGGGTTTCATCGTACTAATACTAATAAAATAAACTGTAAACATATGTACAGTAGATAAAAGCCTCGACAACGTAAAAATAAAAATTCCTAACGAAAGCTTAGTTTGAAATAAAACAGCCCAAGCGCTGATATATTATAAGATATAGGAACAAAAACAGCGCAAGCGCTGATATATTATAAGAACAAATAAATCAGCCTAAGCGCTGATATATAATAGGACCAATTTAAATATGGCACATAATGCAATGACATAATGTTCCAAAAGTGAAATGTAAAAAATACGAAAGAAAACATCGAAATTTAGAAAACAACCTACCAACAAAATAAAATGTAGTGTTGTTAAAAGTTAAAAAAAAGACAGTTCATGAAAAGCCGAGACCGTTAATATTCTTTAACTTGTATAAAACATTTCCATAAAATGCAGGATGGCTTATGCCTTTCTGCATCAGTGTTTTCATACTGCTATTATACTTAGAAGCAAAAAACCATTGCGGTGAAAGAATTTTGAAAACGCCTTTCTTAATTTATGAAAACGAAAGCCTTGCTGTAACAGTTTAGAAGAAACAAACAGGTTTCTGGCATTGAAATCTTCTACTTTAGTACAAACTCGTGCAAACCTTGTAAGTTGTGATATCTAAATACCATAAGAGGTAGCACGAGTTGAAACACGTCAGATGTCCACACCTTCAACCTTTAATATGAAGCAAATAATTATTCAATTTGAGAATCAATTAACTAGCCGAGGGTGCAAAATTGTCATTATGTTATCTGCATATGGAATCATCTGCAGATTCATTTTAAAACTGAAGATTTAAAAGTTTTCAGTCTTTCTATGGCTCTTCCCACATGTATTTTAACACGCGCGATCTTCCCTTTTCTCTACTTCACGGGCACTTAACTGTACTTTTCCTCGTGTGAAATCTGGCAAATTATAGTTGCTTTGCAACATGCAACTTCCTAAGAAAAAAGGAAATCTCGATTTGCAAGAATTTGGTCGTCTCGTCCTATTAAATTGAGAAACCCTGAGCGCAGAGTTATCACTTTGTCTTATGTTCTTCCGCCAAATGCTGTCGACACAAAACTACTAGCACCTGTAGGGGTAATGACAACCAAGAACCTCATTCTGGTGTGTTTATAATTTGACCATGTCGAAGCTCTTTATGTCAAATTTCCTGCTCTCTCAACAAGAACTTCACAACAGTCAATAAATACTCAGTGATTTGTCCAGTAAAGAATGAAGTCTTGTAGTCTCCTTCCTGCGCTAAGGCTACTACTCGTTAGTCTTTGCCGCGGAAACCATGCGCTAAAAAAAAGAAAAAATAAATTAAAAAAAAGAGGAGAGAAAAAATAGTTAATTTTTAAGCCTTCAGGAAGCAGTTTTCAATGCAAATTATTCAGTTTTATAACTTTAATTTAAAAGTTACCTTTTTACAGGCATTATACAAGTAATTATAAATTAAAATTATATATAAAAATATAAAATTATAAAGTAAAATAAGAAAGGTATCAGGAAGATGGTAAAAATGATAACTTTTAAAGCATAGGACAAGCAGCTTTTAAAATGTTAATAAATTGTAATTTAAAACTAGAAATAATTCAACCAAGAGTAATTTGATTAAAAAAAATAAAAAGTAAATAAAATTAAAAAGAGGAAAAAATAAGCATGGGAGAAGCAGTTTTCTGAAATAAATTTGATAAAAATAAAAAGTAAAAATAAATTTTAAAAAAGAGGAAAAAATAATAACTTCTAAAGCAGAAGAGAAATAGTTTTCAATGTATAATTTTGTTTTAATAATTATTACATGAAAGTAACTTCTCAGAAGTAATTAAAAATTAAGTAAAAAGTAGAAGTATATAAAAACAAGAGGATTGAAAAATAATTAAGGTAATCAAAAAATATTTTTGTCAACTGATGCTCTATGTATGTGTTTATCTTAACTTTTTCTGTTTGTTTTTGTTTAAAGGATGGTAAAGCAGAAATCCCTAAGATGTGAAAGAGAACAGTTACAGTTACAGTTTCCAAGCCCAGAATCTGAGCTGCAAATAAATAAGATATAAAATAAATTATGGAGAAAAAGACACATTAATAATACAAAAAAAAGTTTCTGTTATTGTGTATTATTACTAATGATCAATAAATATGTAAAGTTTAAAAAGTAAAGCCTATTGCATATAGAATTTATTTGAAACAGTGACTTTTATTAAACCATTAACCCAAACATATGCCTCTGCCAAGACTTGAACTTGGATCTCTTTTTTCTTTGAAGAAAGTGTTCTACCTTTGAACTACAGAAGCTTGTCGATGGGTTTGGTTCTAAATTAGTGTGTTGAGCTTTTCTAATTGTCATAAATATAAACATTAGATTCAATTGCAAATTTAAATCACATCTTCATACTTTTAAGAACAGAAATATGTTTCAAGGAAATGTAAACGGAATAAAATCTACCCTTATTCCATATATATATATATATATATATATATATATTTATGTCAATAAATATAGAACACTTTGCACAGATATAAAAGTTAAAAATTCGTTTCCTCTGCTTTTACAAGGGCTTGGAACCTTCTAATGCATATCTGAGAAGAGCAAAACACTGATCAGAAATGCATTAGGCAGCATTAAAAGATTTTTTAAGCTGTCTTTACACTTTTTGAATGTTTATCTTTCCTTTTTTGTTGTTTCTTGTTTCGGTATTACTGTGGTGCCAAAAATTCCAAATGCTGCTGAATGTTTTGATTCCTTAAATTGCCAAAATTGAAAATATTAGTTTCCTTTCTTCTTCCTCGCTACTCCTGCATTTTTCAGTTGTTCCCTCCACTCTGTAAAAGGTGTGTTGTACACAGAGGAGCAGTATCTGTACCCCATGTATTGTTGGTGGCCAGGTGGGGTCCTCTCTTCTCCACATTTACCGCATCTCTTCAGTTTCTTGGCCTCCGTAGCAGCAGTCCTCACTTCCTCTCCTTTCCGTTTCATTCCTCCCTGGCTTGTAGAAGGAACACTAGCTGGTGGGACACTTGATGGTACGAGTACTGCTGTGTTCCCTGGACCCGTGACAAGTTGGAATGAGACAGCTGGATTGGGGGACGGCAATATCTTCAAATATGATGGTTTGTTCTTCCTGTCCTTAACCTTGGCCAAGCCAACAGAAGACGGAGGATTATGGAAAGTATATGGCTGAGTGTCCCCGGTCGGAAGCACTGAAGGTTTGGACAGAGCAGCAGGAGCCTTGCTAGTTGTCAGTGAAGGACTCGGAAGCTCTAAACCTAGAGATAAAACCTTCTTGTCCTGCTGTTTACTTTTGTCATTAAACCTATGAAATCGAAAGTGAAACTTTAACATAAAATTGTGTTCAACAACTTTATCTAAATTTAATTTTCATTCCAGCAGTCAGAAGACAAGGAAATGTGTTCTAAATTTATTTAATTTACTAGTAGATGTATTTACCCCTCTTTGAATGAATGAGTAATAAAAGTATCCCAGAATAGCCTTAACTATCATACTTTTTACAAAATAAATCAAAGGAAATAATGATGAAAAATTAATTACCACTGGCTAAGCGTCTTTTTGTTCAAGAGGGGGAGCTGTATATCGGTTTCCTCCATTGCTTCATGGTTTTCGAGGATTGTATGCCTGATGTGATGGAAGGCCCCAAGAACCAACGAAAACCTGGTAACGGACCTCCCTTCCCTCCTAAGATCGCTCCTAAAAATCTGCAGGAGTTGTTGAACTGTGGCCTCTGTGTAACGGTTACAGTTTGGCCATTGTGCGGGTCCTTGATTCGGACCGAGTACAACTCTGTCAAAAGAAAAGAGAAAACTGTAACTTACTGATTTTCAGGTATATTTTTTCAAGGTTGAAACTGAACTAATAAATAACATGTTTTATGGTACGACCTTAAAAAATCACTATCAGATTCATTGGAAACATGATTTAAGGATTTCTTATGAAATTATGAAAATGTTTGGATTTGATTATACATTAAAAATTTAATTTAGATGAGACTTTTCCCTCTATCAAATAGAATTTGCGGCCGCGTGCATGAATTTTTTAATGACACCATCTCCTTTATGGATCAATAAATTTTTCATAAAAATGAAAATTAAGGTATAATTTATAAGTACCTTTCAATACTCTCGACCCCAGGTGCCACCTTTTTCCTCGGGCTTTTAAATCTGCCCTGGAGATGTCCCTTCTGATGTCTTGGAGAGAAGACAGTCCTCATCTTGTCATAATCACTGAGGGCCCTCCACAAGTCCTTCAATTGTTTCAGCTGTGCTGGCAACAATCCCTTTGCATCCCGCAATGAAACAAGGAAGGTTGCAAGGCGCAAGACATGGCCGTAACCAGGAATGTTGTCTGGACCAACTACATCCTGAAAAGAAAAATATATCAAATACATAAGTATCACGTTATTTCGACTAAAAATCATCAAAAGGGGGAAATGAATCTATCAAATACAGTTTAACAAATTACAGCATGCAAATTTGTTTAAATATTTCACTGGTATTGGAATGTAATTCTTTTAACAATACTAGGAGATGACAGTTACATGTAGGTGGTTGCAAAGGAATCTAAACTTGAAATTATGAATGGATTGCATGCAATGTATGATGCTGCTCATGGCAACAGTACTGTTCAGATGAGTACCTCTAGGATATTAAATCACAAAATATTAGTAGATGACAAGCAATTTTAAGTTGTTTGATAAATATGGTGTAAAAACATGTTGATAAAATATATCTTACATCATCAGCGGCAGTGTTCTTGGGTTTATCTTTAGGGTCTTGGTGTAGAGGCACTAAAACTGGCTCTGCTGATTCTGCTACAGAGAGATTGTTAAAAAAATGTTATGAATATGACCTACATATTTAATTTTATATAAATTGCAAAGCATTATATGCAATAACTAAGTGCAAATTTAAATTTCCATTAGAATAATTAAGAAATAAACAACGTTATTTAGTGAACATGGCGTTATGAATAGCAATTGCTCTGTTGGCATATTCCATGATGCGCGCTAGCGCATCATGGAAAAAATATGCCAGCAGAGCAGTTGCTATTCATAACGCCATATTCACTAAATATTCGTTGTTTATTACTTATATTTGCATTTTACCACTCTCAAATACCTTGTATTAGCAAAGACCTTGACATTTAGTTATTGCCTCAAAAATAATCATGCAGACTGTAATGTATCATTTTAATTCACATAGATTTGTTAACAGAATCAATGATATGTTATAACAGTAATTCCTTTAAAATGTTATTATAAGACATGTTTTAATATCAAATAGGCTACGTCAATTTTATGGAGTTGGAGAAAAACATGTACCGTATAGTGGTTTTAATCTTTAACGCCATGGAAAAGTATATGACGTCACACCTTTATGACGTCATAGTATACAGACAGAGCAATGCGATTATAGAAATATAATTGCAGTTCCTCCGTATGGACTTATAGTGGGAAAGAACAATGGATATGTAAATATTCTGATATGAAATAACATTAAGAGGGCTGTTCGATTCAATTATAAGATATTGTTTGAATAAATATGCCATATGTACCTCTGCATGTGTCTTCCAACATTTTTTCATAATCTGCCATAGACGGGATGGGCAGAATGGGAGGCACTGGCTCAGGATGACACTCAAGGGCAGGGATTGTAGGATCAATGACGTCTTCTATCTCTTCGAAGCCTTCATCTTCTTCCTCAACGTCACGGTTGTCTTCCTCAGAAATTGATAGAACAGCCTGTGCATAATCAGTTGATCCTTTTCCTGTTTGGGAGTATAAGTACTCAATGCCTATGAGCTCCCCTGTAATAGTACATGCAAAGTTGTTATTTATAAAAGCAATTTTTAATGCACATGTAGTCAACAAAATTGGTGAGCAAAGGCAACAAATATAACAACATAACCATGAGCCAATGCTCACCAGTGATACCCCAGCTCTTATGTGAATAAACAAAATTATAAGCAGTGTCGACATTTAACATGAAGTTTACATTAATATGGACAAAAAATAAATCATATCTTGTGGCATGACTAAACAAAGAGTGTGTAAAAATTTCAAGCACCTTTAAAAAAAAGTTGCTGAGAAATTTGTTACAGATAGACAGACAGACAGACACACAAAGGTAAAACTGTATACACCCCTCTCCTTAGGAGTGGAGGTATAAAAATCAGTGTCATAAATTCACCTGTATACATCCCTGGTGGTCGAAAGTCCCCGAAGAAAGGTTCCCCTTAGATTTCTAAAGACAGTTTATTGACCGACTTTTTAAGAGGACCACTGTATGTCCTTGGACAACGTTCCCTGGTATCTGTCCTGACAGCAGCAGCCTCCCTGTCTAGATTCCAACGGAACAGGCCATCCAGTAAAAAAAACTTGGAAATTTATGTCGTTGGCCAGGGTCCCTGTTTCATTTAAAGAGAAACATTTTTCATTAAAATGTATTTATTATCAGATCAGATCTCAAAATTAACTACAAAATTATGTTAAATATTGATCAATATGATTAGGAGTCACAAAGACATCCCAAAACATATTTTCATGAATGTGCAATTGTTTTAATAAAGAAAGGCAAGTGATTGCCTATTTTAATTGGAAGGTAAAATTTTATACTGTTGCTGGGAATTGCAGTATGTGTAATATATCTTTTCCTACCTGGTATAAACCTGTTCATGTGGAGATGAAAACTTTCGAGGGAGGTCGATCCTCTGGCACATCTGTACACAGGCAGACTAACCCCACCTTTCTTCAAGGTACCGGTCTGTGTGTACAGATGAACACCTTCAGGGTCCTGGATGCAGGAAACATGTTGTTGGACCCTCCACACCTCAGCTATCCTCTCGCTTTCAAACAATGGGACACCTAATGTGTCGCACCCTTTGGGGCCATCCAATGACTGTATCAAGCCTGATATCAGCGTTTGGGTCTCCTCTGTTCCTCGGGTGACACGCTTACAGTGGAGTGCCAGTTCTGTGGAGGAGAGGTTTCGCCTGACATCCTTTTCAGAGGGGTTGACGACTCCCTGGAGGATCATCTCTTCCCGCTTGGCTGTTGTTAGCAGCTGGAGATCATCCTCATCCCATTTGAAGACACACTGACTAAGCTTGCCCATGAAAATGCTGTACAAAGGATGCTTGTCAGTGGTACAACCAGAGGGGAACCGTCGCATAAAGTGCCAGATGTCTAACCTGAGGATAGTAATTGTTTTCTATGATAAGATGTCAATGAGAGGCCTCGAGCCTTACAGATAACCTAAGTATAATAAAGCCCTTCGTCTTGAGAGTATGATTATAAGTCATAGAAAAATTATCATCACTATATGCAGTAAAATTATTGTTATAGTACACATTTTTTAAATGTTACATATTCTTAATACTCAGCTTTAATGATATAAGCATAAAAATCATTAATTAGCAAATTAGAATACCATGGCATACTCATTGTGTCTCCCTACCTTATGCTAATATTTGGCCAATTTTCAAAGTACTTGTGTACTGTTGCCGGTCCACAGCAATCTCTGTCAACATACAGGACTTGAGGAGGATCTACTGCTGCCTTCTCATAGCGTGACATAATGCCTTCGATCATTGGCCTCAAGGATGCCCCCTCTCCCTCAGTCAATACGGACATGAGTATTTGTCCGTATTCATTCCCTACATTTGTCGCCCACATTGCCGTCTTTCTGCCATGACCTGAAAAATTCATAATAATTCATGTAAATAATAGATGGAAATAAATTTTTAAGTTGTGCAAAATTAAAAAAAAATGACATATATTGTGGCTAATAGTGAAAAGTAAGAAATACCTGCAAGTTTGTTTGTAATTTTTTTAGTTGAATCCATCTTCAGTATGGCACCAAACTGGGATGTTATGGATGTCTTGATGTAATCCAGTCTGTTTATGACATCCAGTTGGTACACTTTCATGAACCAACGGTGTCTTGGCACTGGCGGTTGGGGTGGTGGCCGTTGAAAGTGAGGGATGCCAAAGAAACCTCTGTGAGCAGAAGATTGGAAAGATTTGCAGTTGGAGAAGTAGCTTTCTAAGCTGGTGACATACTTCTCACCATGCTGCTCCTCTATCACCTCGCTCACAGCACTGCTGCTATTTCCCAAGGTTCTTTGACGAAGGAGCCTGACAACCCTCAGGTCGCATGCATATTTTGATGTCAAAATACATGGGAACTGATTCCTGCTGGTGTTGTCAAGCTGCCTAAGTATACCCTCACTCCAACTGATGACCTAGAATGGGCAAAAAGTTTCATAAGAAATACATTTTTATCTACCATATTATGAGTATGCATATGTATAGATTACAGATCATTACCTTAAAGGCACCAAAATTATTTACAACGTTACTTACCGGTATACATATATTACCTTATCACATGTAGAGTAACATAATATATAAGACCGAAATGAATAAAACAGATAAAAGAGGAGGCAAGTAAATTTAAGGAAAGGGACAACAGTCCTATTGCATCTTGTACGGGGATTATAGTTATTAAAAAAATAAGGTATCAATTTTTTATGTATATAAAAATGAGTTGGTGACATGATCAAATCTAATTAACAAGAATCTAAATATAGAAATAAATTACCTTTTTGGAGCATTTTGGGCAACTAAGGTACTCTCCAGCCATGTTGTAGAAAGAGACTACATCCAACACCATGCGGGTTTTTTGATGGACTCCGGCATTGGTCAGTTTTCCATTGCATTCCTCCTGAGGACAAACAAGGTCCATGTGGAACAGGTGGCGGGGCATCCACAGGAAAAACCGATGAGCAAAGTACCGATCTGGTTTGTTGAGGATACTTGCTGAAAGGCTTGGCTGTGGTGGCTGGTACCAAAGCTTGGAGACTTTAGTGAAATCAAATTCAGGGCCGCGTTTCCGCATCCTGAAAAAAGTCTCTGATATCCACTTGTGATCCACATCGGGCAGAGTTTTCTTCCATCCAGCCAGGACAGTCAGAGTGTCTGATGTGCCTGAAAAAATTGATGTTCACTAGGCTCACCATAAACAAAATATACAAACATTGACCTATTGTGAAAAGTTAAGTAAGTTTTAAATTTTCATGTTCCTCTTCTCAAAGTGCTAAATCTTAAAAGAATTTTCCATTTAATTTTTCAAAAATTTAATTGTTAAATTGTAATGTAAGACAACACACAATGACCTATAAGTACCACTTGAAAAAGTAAACAGGATGCGCTTGGATGAGATTACAAAACTTACCTCTACTGGCTGTCGATGGGGCCTCAAGATCATGTTCAATAGAGGCAGATGTTGTGGCAGACACTGAAAATTAAATTATTATATTGTTAAAATATGTAGAATGGCATCAGATAGCATGAAAGCAATTACTTAAGAAGACACAAGCTTACATAGTCTTGGCTCTGCAGTGGAAAAAGCAGGAGCAGCAGTGGTGGTTGCGGAGGGCCTCACTAAAGCGGGAGTAGCAGTGCTGGAAGTTGCGGGAGGCCTCATAAGGCAGGAACAGCAGTGGCGGTTGCGGGAGGCCTCACTAAAGCAGGAGCAGCAGTGCTGGAGGTTGTGGGAGGCCTCACTAAGGCAGGAGCAGCAGTGCTGAAGGTTGCGGAGGGCCTCACTAAGGCACGAACAGCAGTGGCAGTTGCGGAGGGCCTCACTAAGGCACGAACAGCAGTGCTGAAGTTTGCGGAGGGCCTCACTAAGGCACGAACAGCAGTGCTGAAGGTTGCGGAGGGCCTCACTAAGGCACGAACAGCAGTGGCAGTTGCGGAGGGACTCACTAAGGCAGGAGCAGCATTGCGGGAGGTTGCGGAGGGCCTCACTAAGGCTGGAGTGGCAGTTGCGGGAGGTTGCGGAGGGCCTCACTAAGGCTGGAGTGGCAGTTGCGGGAAGCCTCACTAAGGCACGAACAGCAGTGCTGGAAGTTGCGGAGGGCCTCACTAAGGCTGGAGCAGCAGTGGCAGTTGCGGAGGGCCTCACTAAGGCAGGAGCAGCAGTGCTGGAGGTTGCGGAGGGCCTCACTAAGGCTGGAGCAGCAGTGGCAGTTGCGGGAAGCCTCACTAAGGCACGAACAGCAGTGCTGGAAGTTGCGGAAGGCCTCACTAAGGCTGGAGCAGCAGTGGCAGTTGCGGAGCGCCTCACTAAGGCAGGAGCAGCAGTGCTGGAGGTTGCGGAGGGCCTCACTAAGGCAGGAGCAGCAGTGCTGGAGGTTGCTGAGGGCAGGGCTAAAATTACACATAAGAACATATATTTTTGAAAATAAATGTATATCATGTTCTTTTGCAGTAGAAGAGAAACAGGATATCATCACTAAATTTTCTCTCGTACGCAAGTAACAATTAAAAATTGCCAAAAAAACAAAAGTATTAAGTTTTCTTTATGAGTCTTTATGCTTATTTCCTGTACTATATTTTTAAAATATGAATTATTTTGTACATAAAGGAAACTTATCATAACAAGGTAGATGTCATTTACCCGATTCTTGCAGAAGCTTTCTTCTCCCTTTACTAATTTCAAATTCTGGGGACTGTAAAACACCTGAAGTTCACAAATGATGCAATCATTAGAAATGAAATAGAAATAATTGACTAAATGAAAGGGTACTAATTATTTGAATAATGAATCAAAAAGTCTGAAAGTGCTGAAAAATGGTTAGCTTGCTCCCCATACTATCAGAATATGACAATTTCCTTTAACATTTACTGTGGAAAACTATTAAACAAGTATGAACTCACTGATTGGTCACATTAGCGAGGTGGGAAGCAAGTTCTATTAATAAACTGGATGTAGGTAGCACTTTGACAAAGCTTTGAGTTAAATATGCTTGATCGAGCTTATGCGAGAGTATTGATGAAGTGATAGTAAGAGTTTTGAGTATATAAAAACATGTAATAACTGCTTAAGAACTGGCACACTTGAATTTTATAGATGAAAAATGTATGAGTGTCGTTACACTACTTATAAATAATCCTGAAAATATTTTGAGCATAAATTTCATAATGAGATGTGTAATGGAAATGAAAAAGGATGAAGTGATAGTTCTGAAACATAGTTTAGAAGAAAAATTACAGGTGATATATCCATGTGGCTATCCCGGTATGTTAAGACAAGGTGAAGACATAAAAGCATAGATATAGCATGTATTAGAGGTGTGAGGATTATGGAATCACTTGAAGCTAACACCAGTGTAAAGATTATAGTATCATTTTAAGCCAACACCAATTATGGTCACAGCACCACACGTACACACAAGACTACATCAATTTACTTGTGGTGTACTGCATCCATTGCCATAATAGGTTTTCAAAGTTGTTTACTTCTTACTACTGCTTACAGTAAAGTACCTAGATTAATTTTTCAAAAGACTTTAAAATAAAAAAAAAATTCTTTCATTTCATTCAAAATTCACTTCACTTAAACTTCACAATTTTGAATTTAACCTATATGGCACTGATGAAACTCTCTTACCTGAAATAATCTGTAAAATCAATGAGGTGGTTATGATTTTAAAAGAGGAATATTTATTAAAAAATGAAATTTCATCACATTTATTTTCATTCAGTTATGGTTTTCAAAATATATGACCTTGCAAACATTATTTGAAGCTGAAAAATTTGTTCCGTCCACTATTTATTTAATTAAATATAGTTTATTTGTTTTGCCTTTGATATACTAGTAAACTCAAAAATATATTTATCATTATAATGTATTTATCAATGTGTATTTCAATATATTCTGTTTTATATCATTATTAACAATGATCTAGATTTAATTTTTCAGAAAACATTACCAGACTCCACTTCAAATTCTTGAACAGCTTCTAGTAACCTCATGTCATCTGCTGTTGCTGGTGACCTCGAAGGCTGCTTTAAATCTGAAATTATAGAAAAAATGATAAACTTCTCTCAATGAATATCTTTAATATTATAACGAGCTAATATTACAGTTATTGACTATTTGTCTATATAGAGTTATACTAGAGAATATACTACTGAATATAACAATAGTGTATGTGTTAAGGAATAAAGAAATAATTCTTTGAGTATTGTAAGGTGATAATTTTGGTAAGGGTGATCAAATCCAATGAAGCTTGAAGGGCTTTATGATAGATTTGATCATAATTTTCCAAACTTTTCATATTTTAAATGTCTCTTATCCTAATGATACTTTACACCAAAAATGGTAACTATAGCATTATATTTGAGAAGTTAAAAACTTATGGTAAAATTGTTAACTAATTAATTTTAATGACACAAACAACACAAGATCAGTAACCCAAGTGACCTAAAAAGGTAATGAAATTGTTTACAGTAAATAATTTGAGCAACTTACTTGGTGTTACTCGTTTGGGAGTTGCAATCCTTCTGACCTTTCTCCGAAGCGCTTCTGGGGACAGCTCTCTTCCAGAAAGAAGCAAATGAAATTGTTGCCCAGGTACAACATTCCTTTTCTCACAAAGTCTCTTCCATTCATCTTGAATTTTCTTGCTCCTACCAGTGTTTGGCTAACAATGGCCCGAGACTCCTCAAACATGGAACAATACATCTGCATAATGTCAAAACTAATATGAATTCAGGTACCTTTTCATAGAATTTCATAGTAATGTAAATAAGTACACTGTACATGACATTGGTAATTATTTTTTTAAATAATAATCAGGATTACCAAAAGGGAATCTTTGTTTGCCATTTGAGTGACTGAGGACTTGTCGCCTTTCACTCGGTCCTCCAAAATCGACCCAACAAACCAGCCCACATATCCAGGACAATTTTCCAGCAGCCAACAAAACTTCTGCCCTCTGTATTTCCCACTTTGCAATACGAACTCTCCTGCAGTGAGAAATATAAACTATACTAAATGTTGCTTGATAATCATATGCTGCGTCAAAGCAGACAGAATTAAGTTTTCATGGCTCAGGTTTTCATCAGTTTAAGAGAGTGGTGATAGGGAATCAGAAAAGCACAGTGTGATGATCCGGAAAATTGGATCACACTCTGTAAAATTGATAGTACTGTATTAAGAAGGGAAAATTGATGGATATATGATAATTATATACATGTATATCTATTATTAAAACAGTAACTTGATCCAAAGGGTCAAATCACGTTCAGTTGACACTTCATAAATTCTATAAATACCAAATGAATACATTACCTAGCACGTCTTTTCTGTCATTGACATCCCCACCTCTCTCTCTTACACATTCCTTGGCAAGATTTTCTACCTGGGATGCTGTCTGTGGAGGAAACCAAGCCCTCTCCTTAAACTGCCGAGCAGCATCACTGTCGTATAGAACAGGGATTCCATCCCTTCCCCTCCTAATTGAAGGGTACTTGGGTGGCATTTTCCTTAAAAAAAACACGGTTTTACATGTAATAAAAATTGATTACTGACAGACCATATCATGATTCAAACTTAGAGTCAAGTGCTCTACTAACTGAGCTACCTGGCACCCGTTTTCGAACCAGTGACTGCAAACATCTATGAAACTAATGTACTATATTCTGTCCGATGATATTTATGCAACACATTTTGATTAATTATTTGAGATTTATATATGTGGAATTAAAACAGAATATAACACACGCACATACATAATTATTTTACTTTAGGTTAGCATCAATTACTGTTTTCATGGTCAGTTTTAATCCAATTAGAAATAATGTTTAAAGACTTCTGTTATAGGCTACCTTAAGAAATGTTTTCGTTTTTCATTTTGCTTTATAAAAATGATTGAGGAGTTTGTACTAACAATGAACAAATTATGTCATTATTATATCCCACATCACTTGTTAACTTATCAGCAAACTCACGACACTGGGTGGTGATTTTGCAAGTCTACAGTACACAAGATCAAACCTACAATGTTATTGACCTATATATATATATATATATATGGCTATAGAAGCAGCGTTGACCTACCATTATTTGTTGTAAGTTGATACTAAGGAAATAATTGATGTATCGTATACAATTTAAATGCTTAAATAGCATAACTTTCATTCATGAAGTGTCTAATTATTAATTAGTATCATTGTAACGAAACGAGTGACAGTACCACTAAAGTGCGCTGGAATTTCCTCTGTGTTTCCTCCGCTTTAGGGTGTAAATGACCGAGTACAATCGGTAAAAAGGCAATATAAACACAGACTGATATAATCTAGGAAAATCTAAACATAATACAAGTAAACAAACACTAAAATACTGCAAAATATAAATGTAAACAAAGTCTAAATTGTATCAATAGACGCCTGTCAAATAGACCAAGATGGCGACGATCCTGCTGTGCAGAAAACCAAAATATACAATCCTATGGTTCTGATTGGTCGAGAAACCACGACTAGAGAGTGAAGTGAAGCGCTAACAGAAATTCATCAGAGAAATGTAGCTGCCTGATTTCCTCTTTCAGCTGACGGTTCTCTTGCTGAAGTCTTCCTATCTCTTCCAGCGCACTCTGGTGTTTATTGGTCACACCTGTCATTGCTTAAATGCAGCGGTCATGAATATCTGAAAAAAAAAGGATTCATAACTAAGATTTAAAATACTTTTATACTTCATTTAAAGGTCACACGAAATGCCATTTATTGGTGTCCAACATCTAGGTCAACAGTAAACAATAACACCATATTTTTCAATACAAACAGATATTCTTTATCTGAGCCACTCTGCAGAGTTAGCTAATTTTTAAACTAAGAAAACAACATTATCTTAAATGATAAAATGTTTGATGTGGATGTCTATTTTAACAACAATTAAGTGCAAGTTATTGTCATGTCTATTTTATATGTGCTTACAGTCGGATATTGCCTTCAATAGAGTTTAAACCAAGTACTGGTTCACTGCCAGGAAAAAAGCTATCAGAAAGGCCATTTTTCCGGCAAGCATGGGCAGTCCAAGCAGGCTGCCATACCCTGAATTTCTATATTTAAACTCATTCACACCTATTACAGGCATAATGTATGTGTTCAATATTTATTTACCAAGATTAAACGTAATGCATGTATACAACCGGAGAAGTTTTTAAGTAGTACCTGTTTTGTTTTTTTCTGGACTGGCGTCTCTAAACTGGGAGTCAGTTGGGCCAGTTCAAGGAGGGCATCCACAGCATCACTTTCGGAACTACTGTCAGGTTTCTTTACATCGGGTGTTTTAAAGACAAGCTGCTTCTTCGATTCTCTCACCATCGTTCTTTCACAGTATATGTATTACCCATGTTCACACTTGTTACATAATCTGGGTTGTGCTGATCATCACTATTTCCTAAAACACAAATTCAAACCTTGAATTTAACAACAAAAATAATAAAGTTTTCAGAACTCTCGGTTACTAACATCACACTCGACAAACATGTAGAATGAGACCATAGTGATAATAGTGCCAGAACAACTGACAGTAGTATGTCCATATTGACAACATCGTGAACAGGTACGGTGTCAGGATAATGTGACTAGGTGTGGTATCATGCCAGGTGTTCACGGCATGCTATACACAGAAAGAGCAGCACTATAACTGCTTCAAGTGGACACCGTCTCCAGATAACTGAAATACTGTTGGTGGGACGATAAACCCAATGAACATGGGGTGGGTGGGGTACAGTAATCGTTCAAAGCTGCGATAGATCAGACACAATAACTATATTTTTATGGATAATATGGATAAATGAAATCGTTTTAAATCTAGGCAATGAAATGATCATTCCATTAAATATGAACAGATAGGTATTCCAAACAACAGAAAATCAAAGCGTTGGAAGACTGGCGCCCCGGTTGAAAGCGTAGTTCCAAGGGAGTAATCAAGATGTCTTTAACAGCGAAATGCACATTAAGAAATTGGAAAGATTGCTGTTGATGGTCTTACATTGGCTGTCATAGGGGAGCAATGAATAACAATTAGTAGTTTTCATATAAGAATTTAATGTAACAAAACTTTCAAAAACATTTAAAGATGAAAAAAAGAGAGATGGAGAAGAACAAAAGAATCAAACTTTTCCTGCACAGATAGCATTACTCGAAACATATGCAACTATATGTATGATCTTTTCGTTTGTTAGTGACAGTCACTATCAACCACATTAGCAAATGATTCAGATTTTCCAGTTTTGACCTCACCTTAATTTTAGGTTGGGGTCATTTTGATGCAGAAGCGCAGGATAAGTGGTCAAATTTTGCAAGAAAACCCATAAATGTAGTATGTATAGCATTTAAAAAATGAAGTTAATACTAATTGGACCCTTGGAAATGAACTTAAAGCAATTTTACAATTAGTTAAGTTCGTGAACACATGATTTGACTTGTGTCAATCTGATCATGATCCCTTGAAAATTGTCAAAGAAATTCTCAACAAAAGTGAAAGCTATTGAAATCCCTGAGTATACAGTACAGTGGTGATAACCATTAACCTGGCTGTTGTAATTGGTTCATGCAGTAGAAGTACAGTGATTGTCAACAGTAGCACAGCATGAAGGTTACGTGAACGGTTGCGGTCATCAGTATTGTAACATATATGTACATATGCAGTAGGAAATAAATAACAATAATGCTAGAAATAGGAGCCAGTTTAAAGCCGGACATTTTCTTTCAAGTACAACATGAAAACATATCAGAAAACTGTATTCCACCAATGGATGTCACTGCTACTTTAATATTGCTTTGGAAACTCTCAATCCACAGAAGCTTACAAAAATGGCAACCCACGCTAGATTTTCCGCAATTTTGGTCACGTGACTGATTTGTTTATAATCGTAGCCTCCTGTATTTAGGTCTAGATTTCAAGACAAAAACAATGTCGAAGTCGGTTAGCTTATTAAACTAACACCACACGTGCCGTAAAACCCAAATAAATAAATAAACAAACGTTATGAGAAATGCATTATCTGAAGTAAACAATGATCAGCTTCCGTTACAACTGAAGTAGTGTCAACAATGAAATGCACAAGGTCCACGTAACTTAAGAGACTGAAACAGTTAAATTCCTATTTTTTACGTCGATCGCAACAATGCATTAACAAAAATATTTGCCAACTTACTTACGGTCCTTGAAAGCTGAGCAGAAACTCGATTAAAAGCACTCCGATCTATCCAAAATGGCGACCAACGCTATCTCACGCTTGTCACGTGACTGATTTGTTTATAATCGTTCTTTTAATATCCTTTCATATTTGTTCGAACAACAACATTACATTGTTTACGTGTTTTTATTTGTCGCATTTCCTTACAAATGTTCGCATTCCTTCGTAATATTTGTGTTTTCTAAAAACGCACTACTTATGCCGCACAACTACTTGAATACGCTCTCGTGGTCGCAATGATACACCCGAAGTTAACGACCGCGCGTCGCCGTGTTCACAGCATCGTTACTTAAGACTGGTGCGCATGCGCACCAGTCTAAAAACGCACATATGATAAAATGTCGACCACAAATACGATCGTGAACGCTTGGTTCCCACGGTGAATTTTCCAGTCCGAATTGACATCTTTTCACGGCTGCTAACTTATTTCTCATCGCTGTATTTTTAGGAAATCTGCCGAATCGTATTTCAGCTGCGTACCTCTGACAGCATCCTGTAACGCAACAAGTAACAACCATTTTATATGTGACAGTTTACATAACAATTGTGGTCGTATTGATTTACTGCCAACCAAAGCGGAAACCCCCATCACGTGACTACGCTATGACGTCACGGAGAAACCTATAACAATATTAAAACAAACATGGTGTTACATATACTCACATGTATGAAAATATTATATTTATTCAAAAATGATATGCTCATCTCTCTCTCTTACAAATCTGCTCTTTCTCTATCCTATGATGATGTATGGATAGAAATGAGATTGAAGGTGATTAATTCTCTTGCAATACATAAACAATGCTCCCCTCCAAAAGTTAATTGACTGGTCCACCATGTAAAAATGCCACACGCTCCATGCCAAACTTTTGTTTCAAGCCAATATCTTGACAATTGACCCCACCCCTGTCCACATAATGGACTATATCTCACATTTTAACACATGAACATGTGTTTACAATGCTTTTATTTTTCTTCCAGTTTAAAAAAAAGAACATAAAACACAACCTTTGGCAAAAAAAAGAAAAATAACAATGCATTTACACAAAGAGTAAGGCATGTTGCATTTGGCACCAAAAAACTGCACATATGCTTAAGATAGCATGCATTATCTAATGACACATATCAGAACCAGCCTAAAGTCAAAGTAACACAAATTTAAATAAAGAGTAATACATGTTGTATTTGTCACCCCAAAACTGCACATATAGCATGCATTAAAAGTGGTATCCGACCGTTTTAAAATACTTGTAACAATATCTAATTATGGAAATCTGCTGAAAATAGATAATGACGTCACAGCACATCAAATCGAACAGGAAACATCGGATTTTCACACTTCAACAGTAGCCTTATGTTGGTTACACGTGATTTTAAACGCAAGGGTCACATGGTTTTCATAGTTAAATATAGCTAACTGTACAGCATGGCTCAGATAGAAAATACCTCTTTGCACTGACAAGTGAGAAGTATTGCCTGACTGTTCACACTGTTGTAGTTCACTTAAACATTTGCACAATGTTGACTGCATAAAGTTTTGCAGTACCAGAATGTCCGAACTGTTTTTCAATAGACATACGTTTTGAGAAAAGAACAGCAAACTAGTTTTGTGTGTGTGTGTTTATATTCAGCAGTCTGTGTCAATCTGCAGGTTGTTGTGGAGTCAGTTTCTTTTTTCTTGTAGCATCCTTAAAGAAACATTCAGTTTACAATAAAAACAAAGACTGATCTAAGGTAATAAGCTCATTTTACGTACAACGTAAAATAGGTTTAGAGTATATGTATCTATTGTCACTAGTAAAGAGATGAAAACATGCACATTTGCATTCTATAAAATGCGATCTAATCAAGAACACAATTGCTTCAATTAACCACGATTGTCATCCAATCGTTATAATGAAATGTATTATGATCAAAATGAGACATTCCTGAAGGAAAATGAAAAAAAATGACTTTAAAGGTTATTCTAGATACAATCATATTCATACAATGTGTGATAAAGCGTCTGGAGGATCGACAATACATGTTAACTGCCACATTCAAAGATTAACCTTAATACTGAATTACAGGCTGTTGCCATTCGTTTAACATTTCATATCGTCATTACAGTTTGCTCTGTTTATCTTCCACCTAAAATCAACATTGCATGACCTAATAAATCAATTACCTTCCCCTTATATTCTTGTAGGGGACTTTAATGGACATAACCCATTATGGGGATGTTCTGATTATAACAATATGCGTAAACGTTAGCGGACTTTATAGCCCTATATGATATATGCCTAATGAATAATAAAAAGGCAACATACTTACATCCTGCTTCAGGACATTATTCATCTCTTCACCTTTTCATGTCACTCTTCCATATATCTTGATTAGAGTTGGGATGTACATGACGATTTATGTGGAAGTGATCATTTTCCCGTAATATTAACCAACGAATCTGTCAACTTAAATACTTGTTGGAGGATGAACAAAGCGAATTGTAAATTATTCTGAATGTTTTGTACTGAAGAATTGACTACTTCAAAATTTGATAATGCTGATGATAAAATAAATTCATTCTTAAAACTTCTTTATGGCATTGCAGAAAAGTGTATACATAAGACCACTACAAGTCAAACATTGGTTTAATGGAGGAATGGAAAGAAAAATCTATAAGAACGCGTAGAGCGGCACTAAAGAAATTTAAATTCACTGAATTATTCAAATCTACATGTTCGCACTGTTCTTGTCAAACTTCAAAGTTTATATGACACTAACGAAATCTCCCTCTGTTGTCTTCCTAGTTATGTAGGCGTCCGAGGAAACGAAGATGCAGACGGGGGTGCAAAATCTGCCTCAGCCCTCACTGAGACATATCTTTGCATCCCACACACTTATTTTAAACCACTTATCAATCGATATATTATAACCAAATGGCAAACAATTTGGGATACTATTGTTTGTAACAAATTACACGTAATTAAACCTAACGTCGGTGCCAATGTCTCTGCTTGCAGAGAAAGTCGACGAGAAGACGTAGCTCTTACCCGCTGTCGCATTGGACATACTAGATTGACTCATTCATATCTCTTGAAAAGAGAAGTTCAACCTGTATGTGTTCCTTGCCAGGAACCACTGACAGTCAACCATATTTTATTACAGTGTATCGACACAGACCACATACGGTCGAAATATTTTAATGTTCATAACATGTTCGAACTATTTAGGACAGTGTCGGATTCCAAACTTGTTTGCTTCTTGAACGAGATTGGTATTGATAGTAAGTTATAATTTTTTAAACTGTTTATTTACCAATCGTCATACTTTTTAAACCGTTTTATGTGTTGACCTGTTTTCAATTATTATTTATTTTTTTACCTGATAGTTTTTATATTTTTCTATATTTTACATGCGTAGTTTGGTTTTAACCTGATTACGCTTTATTCACATTTAACTTTGTATTCGGCGCCGTATGACCTGTTAAGTGTCGGTGTGCCGTAAAACCCAAATAAATAAATAAATTTACTTAAAGTTGTTATAAAATTCCCAAAACAGTGGGTGAGATATTACATGTATTTTATTTAGACAAAAGTCGGATATCACCTTTAATACATAAACATCTGATATTTATATTAATATAACATTTATAAATATAATATAACAGAAATCTCAAGAGTCCATTTTGAAAAAAAAGGTATTCTGTGCCATTCAATAGCAAAGTGGTATCAAAATCTTATTAACTTATAACTTTGACTACAAGTATAATTGTATTATCTGACTACTTTTTTGATCAAATGTAATTTATTAACCTTTAGAAATTCTCAATAGGTGTGTTAGTGTTTAATACGTATCACATCTGTACATTCAGATGATTCTTTGCATTACCTGAACCTCTTGGTAGTATGTTTTATCTGTCAAAACAAAATGCCTTTATGTGGACCGAAATACTCTTCCACAAGATTTGGCAAAAAGTCTGCGCAGAAAGTAGAGAAGACTGTGAAGACTTCAACTACAATAGAAAAAAAGAACATATATGCATTCATAACATTATTTTATACTATTGCAATTTTAATAGTTTTTTTACATGCCAAGAAATTAAAAAATAATGCTTATATTTAATGTCAGATATTATTAAGACAAAGCTGATAAAGACACAGCACATGACATCAAAATAACTGTACACGGTAGTGTTTTAAGTAAACCAGTCTACCTCTAATAGCACTTCAATGCATGGGTTCGGGTCCTGGTCAGGACAGGACCTATCAGGTGGGAAGGTTTTCCAGCTAACATAATGTGTGCTGGTGGTTCTGCCCAAACATAAATCTAGGGTTTTCCTTCACCAATAATAAGCTGGATGTGACCAATACAACCATTACTGTGTCAGTGCAATGTAAACAACAAGAGCAAAACAACAACCTTACCTTGTATCACATTCCTTTATTGGTCAGAGTGGACAAGAATATCTCCATAAAGCCTGTTTTAGTTGTTCTAAAGGCGTTGAGTGGCTTGACACCCTCTGACCATGTGTTCAAGTGTGAAAGGAATTTACTTTGCATGTACTGTAAATAAAAGTGCATGTTATGTAAAAAAATACATAAATAAGGCACACATATACTACAATGACAACCTGAAATAGATTTTTTGTGTAACTGAAGAAAAGTATTGCTTTATTAGTGTCCAGCACGTCCACCCCAGAAAGAGACCACTCAAAGTTAAAAGCTTGATCCTAAGATGTGACCTTAAACGGTTGTTTGTACATTTGGTAGTTCAATTTCCTGACAATACTCAAACTGAAGGTTATACAAGGTTATGCCCCTTCTGCCCACAACAGGCTGCAAAGTAAACAAAATAATATTTTTCCTTAGAAAATAAAGCATATACACATACAAATGTACAAAGAAATACACTTCTATAAATTTCAGACATGATTTGTTGTATAGGATAAACTAATCCAGAAGTTTAAACTACTACATATCACACTGGAAACCGATAGTAGAACAAGGTTTTCTGACAGCTGCTATTGACGTGCTGATTTTCGATTTAGCCATCTATCCAGCAGGAAAATAAATGTAAAATGGCTGATTAAATGTATAAAGATAAACCCTAATATTCAGATTAAAAACAACAAACGAATAAAGAAATAACATACCATTACAGAAGACTCGAAGTGAGCGGAGCAGATGTGCGTCGTGTCCGGGTTAACACTAATGCTGAACGATGATCAACAAGAAATGGTGTCCCCGCCACTCGTTTTTGGTAAAACCCTTTGGAAGTTATAATTTAGCATCCTAGTACCCCAATTAACACGAGATTTACGCGTGTTTTTTTTTTCATTAATGTTAACACAGCTTTCAGCTTTCCATCTATTGTTTTAGTTTACCCCGGAAGTTTTCTATGACTCCCGGTGATGTGCTGCGACGGATTCAACCTATTTATATAGAGTATATAGCGTGACGTCATGAGTCAGCTCTCAGTGTACTGTATGTCTATAGGTTTACGGCTTTTTGTGCCAGTTAATTGTGTTAAATGTGTTTTCGCGGTAAACATCGCGCCAGCTGATTTTTCCATATTTTCTGTAAAAAAAAAATGACTCATTTGTTGTATTTTTGTAAGACAGTTGACTTTTACCATGTTTATAATCATATTGTTGCTTCATTGGGTTTTAACAATTGACACATAGGTGCCGAAACAGAATTGCATTGTCAAGTTGAATGATCAGTTGTTTTGGAAAGTTAGATTTGCATAGTTTGACGAATCCTTCATGTTTTTGGATTTAATACTTTGCTGTAGTGGCTCTTTATCAGTGGAGGCAACTCTTAGTCTGTTTACATAAATTGCAGTATTTGTCTCCCTTGGTTCTGGGCAAAATTAAGTACTAAGCATTAAACAAGTTACTATGAGACACTGCTCTTGTATTTTCAGCCTCTTACGGATAATCTTCCGAAAACTATTTGTCGAGCCAAGGACACAATAATATATATGTGTGTGTGTGTGTGTGTGTGTGTGTGTGTGTGTGTGTGTGTGTGTGTGTGTGTGTGTGTGTGTATGTGTGTGTGTGTGTATATATATATATATATATAGAGAGAGAGAGAGAGAGATTGGTGGAAGGAAAAATGGTCCTCTATAAAGAAAGACAATGCGTTTGCTCACTGTTCAAGGCTTTAATAACATCAAAAATGTAAGTCTTTTAAATAGGATAGAGCGTCATTCTCTCCATATGTGTAATCTCTGGATGCCAAAAGTCTACGATCAGGATAATACGGGTCTCCGTGCCGTTGTGCCACACCTCGTGTTCGAACGAGTCGTCGATGATTAACAATTGTCCCTCCTTCCAGGTCCTGAAACATACTCAATAATTATTCTAGTTTAGATGGTGAAAACATAACTACCACTTCCATCAATATCTCTGCTAAACACCTCTACCAGTATTATTATCTTTACGATGACGATCATCAGCCCCACCACTACCACCATCACTGCCACTCCCGGGGCGCCCATGGCCTAGCGGTTTGAACCGATAAGTTGTATCTCTACAGCTCTTCACTGCATGGGTTCTAGTCCATATAGGAGCTATACTTGTCATATGGGAATGTTTCTTTGCTAACCTTTGGTGCTCCGGTGTTTCTACCCTGATATAGGTCTTGGGGTCTTCCTACACGAATAAGTGCCTAGTCACAAATATGACAAAGGTTGTAGTGATGTAACAAAAATAAAACTTCACTTACCACTTTCGTCCCTACCTGAACTTCCGCCATCATAATCATTATTGCCACCACCATCAACAAACATCACTTTTACCATCATAATCACTATCATCGTCTTTATACTGTCACCGTTATAACTGCCGCCATAATTACTACCATCATCTACAATCACCAACATCACCACACCACCATCACGTCCTTTAATAACACCGCTTTCAATACTACTGTAACTAACACCACCGCTACTACCACCGCCATCACTACAACTACCAACATTACCACCACCACTACCATCATCGTCTACTTGCTACCAGCATCAACAACACACTCGCCGGCAACATTTTCGACATCACTTCGACAATCGCCTTTATATCCGTATCTGTACAACCCGTATCACAGATATTACTATTATCATTATCATCACAATCATAGTCATCATTAGCAGCAGCATCACATCACCACCGAAACAACCCACCTTGTCTCATTAACGACCCTGATCACCGGTCCTGGAGGCACTACCAGCCCGAGGTGCGCCCTCAAGCGGCTGTCAGTGGGGCCCGTGTGAGGCCAGACGTGCACACCACCGTGGATCGCCGAAAACTTTATCGCACCCCGGGAACATGACACTGCTGGAAGTATCTGCTGGACAATAGCGCACGTCCTGGGAGCATTCTGACATTCGGCAGTGTTGAGTTTGGCTGAAAGAAGTTTATTGATTTTTATTGCATGTTTTTTACTCATAAACTGGTAGATCAAAGGATAGGTATTTACGAAACTTTACATTGTTTGTAGAGCTATTATTGAACTTAACTTACAAATAGTTCCAAAAACAACATAAATGTTTATTTCCAAAATGACTTTTCAAACAAGGACGACCACTTAAATAGGATCTCACTGCTACGGCAACACCACCCCATGTCACATTGTCCTGACATAAAAAAATCGATCCAGTCCTGGAACTACCTCTTTGCTTGAACGTTAGCCAGGAAGCCATACCAATTGTAACGACTTTGGTCTTTCGTGGCTCGGGATCGAATCTGGAGCCACTCGTACCTTGGGCCTTTGATTCCGGTTCAAATATCAGTCACTCACTCATACAGGAATAACAGGTTGCAAAAAGAGATTGTGTAAAACACATATCTCATCAAACCCTCAAAAGGATTTCTAGAGATAAGACTATATGGCTACTGGGAGCTGGATTTAAACAAATCTGGAAAAATGAAGGTCAAATGTCGAATTAAAATCCCAAAGATACAAATGAAGGTCCAGACAAATAAGGTCCAGGATATGGGAATGGATATAAGAACAGCCGAAATAAAATCTCAGATAAGAATAGAATAAAAAAAGCAGTACAGAAAAATGTCGGAGGACTTAGATTAAATAAAAAAACTTATCAAAGGTAATAAATATCTGGAAAAGAGTCATTAATATAATGTCTGACCTTAAAGCACTAAGCAACTAAGAAAGATCCGGAAAACCTTTTTAAGCGAATATTTGAGGAACTTGCTAAGCATTACGGGAGGCCCCGGCTTCGATCTCGGGCCGCGACATACCAAAGTCGCTAAAATGGTTGGCTCCCTTGCTAACGCTCAAACAGACGTAAGTGTAGTTCAACGACTGGTTGGCTCAGTGTCTGGATAATGCGACGGGGTGTAGTATCATGCCAGGTATTCACGGCATGCTATACACAGTGAAGGCACCACTAAATATGCTTCAAGTGGACATCGTCTCTATGGACGATAAATCCAATAAACAAAAACATTAAAAGCGTTAAGCCATTCAGAAGTGGTTCCATGTTTAGATTCGGATTAAGGTAGTTTCATATCATGTTAGAAACGAACTGACGAAGTTAAAAATTAAGAGCCCTCCATTTGTATGTAAACGTATTGGCATAGTCACTGATAAAGGAGACATTGAAAAGCTAATTTCCCTACTTTGGACTATCTACAACATGGAATGGATAACGTCTCAGATTGAAGAAACTTTTATAAAATATAAAAAGCCTTACATATCTAGCAAAATATTTAACCATTTTAAAATATTCATGAAATTTAACAAAGACACCAAATACCAACTTGGGTCACCTTGTGAATTCAGGTTTATTTTAAATCCAAGATATAACACCACTTTCGAATATAAGATTATAGATCCAGGCTGAAAAAAAGTTCTGTATAGGAATTGCCGTACCGAAATCTAGTGCAGTATATGTGTATTGAATTGTAGGATAACAAACTAAATTATGCGTGTTTGGAAAGCGTTTTACAGTGTGATATTGAGGACATACCTTTTCTGTAAAACACATACTGGGTCCAGTCCCCATCTTGCTGATCTTCCACTAAGTTCTCTCTTGAGTCTATGAAAAGATTCGTCGAGGTGTTAAACACTGACAATGCCTCGTCTCTGATTATTTCCCAGTTTGATTCCAGTAGCTGAAACAAAATCTTCGTCATTAGTTCCATCATTACTAGCGCCGTAGTCTAGCATGGTGTAACTTTGTATCATAGAAACTATTGCTATAATCATCAATATCAATGACATACTTTTTTCATTTCTTCGTCGTCGCAATATTTGACATGGATATCGCCGTCGTCGTGAAGTATCGGTTATTTTAGGATCGGTATTTCAGTTCTCATTATTTTCAAAATTTTCAAAATCAATCTATAACAGGTTTACACGTAAAAGACAATATAAATTTTATTTTAAGCATCTTGCCTCGTTAATTCAAATGTTTAGTTCAGTTACCAATTAGAAGATTGAAAAGGGACGCCCGTGGCTTAGTGGTACTGGCGCCGACTTGTTACCCATCTGACTGCTTAGCCTCGGCCTCTTGGGTTCGAGTCACGTTCGGAGCGAGGGAAATGCGGGAATGTCTTTCGGATGATGTAGCGGTGGTTCTACCGAGACATATGTCAGGGTTGTTTCCCCTACAAAATGGTTGGATGTCGCTATAATGATCATAGTTGGTCGCTGCGATGTATCTCATAAACGAATAAATGACACTAGAAGTCAAGATAACAGTTTGACGTATGCATCAGCACTCTCTCAGTAAATGGGTATCATATTCCTCCAGTGAAGTAGATGTAGAAGTAAAGGAAACAATAATATTAAAAAGGTCTATATACGACCGCGACACACACATTACATAAAAATAGGGCCAATTTGCGTTTGCCTACTGGACAGATAAAACACACACCTCCTTGTATCGTTCAAACCCTGCCTGTTCTGCCGTCCAAAATGGCCGGCCCGTTAGAGGACGTCCAGTCAATATGCCTGGTCTTTGTGCCAAGGTAGCAAAGAAACCCAGATCGTATCCTCGCTGGAATGTAGCCATTGCCTGCAGATCGAAATACAAAGGAAGGTTTCAAGAGTTAAGCGCTCTTATTTGCGTCATTCGGTACAAGTTTAAAGCATTACACAAAAGAATGTGTGTTTGCGATACTGTCATGAAGAAACTGTCAAAATACCGCTGGCAGAGGTTTATTATGTTCATCCAAATCGTCCAGTAAAAAATGCAATATTGGAGGTTATAAGCTTACAAGAACATTTACAACATGTAAGATATTCATATTTTAGAAACAGTGTAACATATCTTAGAAACAGTGTATACTCGTTATTATTATTATTATTGTTATTATTATTATTATTATTATTATTATTATTATTATTATTATTAAGTAAAATTAAATAAATATATAATATATAAATCCATGTGTACTTATCTTAGAATAAATACTATGTACTCAAGCAAATATAAGGGTAGTTCCACGACTGGCTGGCCCAGTGTCAGGATAATGTGACTGGGTGTGGTATCATGCCGGGTGTTCACGACATGCTATACAGAGTGAAGGCAGCACTAAATCTGCTTCAAGTGGACACCGTCTCAAGATAACTGAAATATTGTTGATGGGACGATAAACCTAATAAACAAACAAATTCTCTGAAGGTATGTCATCTTTGTATTTTTATAAAGGATTCCTTATTGAAAAGAATATACTTTTTTTCCTTCTGTGTAGTTCTTTTTTTAATAATATATTTATGTTCATGGTCAATCATATAGAACAATAAAACTTTGCGTGCAAAGATGGCCTTAGTTACAATGATGAACACTTATTAAATTATAATCTATTCTGATCAGTTAATATATAATCACGTTGTCATTCATTTATGAAAATAAACAGCAACGCTTTACAAAGATAATTCAGTCGTTGTAAACGCAATTTATTTAGAACATATTCAAACTTGTTTGAATTCGCGTCATGTTCTCACGTTAGCTTACCCACCATGATTGGTCCATAACAAATGAAATAATACAAATGAATGTGTGGACCGAGAGTCTTTATACGTCATTATGATAGATTAAAATGTCTACATCTCCTAAATACGGCGTTGAAATAACTTACATCGTCTGTTTTACCCAGTTTGGTCTTACAGTCTGCCAACATCATGCACATGCCTTTGTAAAATCTTGCTCCTAGTTCTAAGGCCTTTTCGAACAGTTCCTCTGTCTTCTGGCAATCGTCCTCTCCTTCCGCTAGGATACCAAGCATAATGAGGGCATCAGTGTTGTGGGGATCTATATCCAATACCTGGATCAGAAAGGTCAACAGTTACAGAGGCCAGAATCAAAGGGTTTTATTTATTTTATAAGAAGGTAAAGTCAACATTTTACATGACATGCACATATTTAAAGAAAAATCATGTTGTTTATTCGTAAACTTCCTTTTGACAGTCACACCCTCACATCAGAGATACCGTACATACGTGGATAAACACCCGCACGTACCCGCACACATACTCGCACACGCAAACACACACACGCAGACACGCTATCATCTCATTTATACAAACATACAATCTCACTTATTTCTCCCTTCTTCCACTCAGTGTATCCATCCATTTCGAACTTACTTTATAATATCTCTTCTCTCTTTCTTAATTCTCATTTTCTCCTTCTCCATCGATTTCCTACTCGTTTTTATAAACATTTCTCTCTCTCTTTCTCTCTCTCTCTCTCTTCTCTGTCTCTCTCTCTCATTCTATCCCCATGCCTTGTGACTTTTCTCTAGTATAATATCATTTTTCTCGTTTTATTTATTCATTAAATGCTGACCAACATTGAAAAGAAGTAGTTTATTGTATATTTGTAGGATTGTCAACGAATACCTTGCAAACACTATCCGGATAATATCTGGTTAACCAGATTTTACGGCTGCATATGGATTTTTACGGCAATAAAAAAAGATAAAAAATAAAAAAATATAATTGAAAATAGGTAAATATATTAAACGGTCTAAAAATGTATAACGGTTGCTAATGTTTTTGCTAACATGGTTTGGATTTTGCCTGGTTGTTCTGTGTTTACATTAAACTTTTTTTGTATTTGGCGCCGTATGACCTGTTAAGTGTCAGTGTGCCGTAAAACCCAAATAAATAAATAAAACAGGATAAGTTCCCGTTTACTACATTGTGTTGTTGTTAAATTAAGAATTTGGCAGGTTAAACAAAATTGGGACAGTATATATTTACATATGTGTGAATTGTTTAGGGAATACGTGGTGGAAATGTGGTGAAAACAGTCGGGTAAAATAACACTCAGTCACAAGTCACAGATGTGCTACTAAATTGAAACTACTGTGCTGCAAATATTACCAAACTATAGGATGTTTTACATATTTTAATAGCCGATGGTTACTTGCTGTAATAAAAGAAAACTGGATGAACATGTTTCAGGTTTATAATGCGGAATTCGGGAAGAAAGTTCACCAAAAAATGTAAAAAAAACAGGCACAAAAACCACAATTATAAAATTAAACATTGGCACGCTGCTGATTTAGAACAATTACTACAAAACGATGATCGAATTTATAGATTGTTTGATTAATGTCATCTTATGACGTCAATGGCTGTTTTGGTAACATTGTGAAAACAAATGAAAACAGATTTTATACAAAAGCGCGAAAGACGTTGAGCGAAAAATCGCTGGGTCAGACAATAAGTGATATCGCAGTGTCCAATGGAAACTAGAGAAGGTCTATGATGCTGAAAGATAGGAGGCAACTGTATGCTTGTTAAAATAATGAATAACTATTGTGTAAATAACGCGAGTTCTGATTAACTGTATTAAAACAGTTTGTTTAATTTACTACGTTACATCATTTACACGCTAGCTTAATTGGCACGTAGCACAGCTTGGTAGAGATAGATAATGACTGTCTGACCCTAACAATAACCCGACACATTCGTTACGTGGCCGTAGAAAGGGGTGAGGAAGAAGTGGTTGTGCGCGGCGATATAATTAACCACGACTAATGGAATCGGAATCCAAATTTAGCGAAGTCGGACATTTAATAATATTTATTTAATATCGATGTACATTTTATAATTTTAACCGGACAGTCAATTGACGGTCGACTACACGTGCGATATCCGGTTATTTGGTTAACCGTGTACATCCCTAAAATACTGACAACCTTTAGTTTACGACCTTAAGTACCGGACCTGGTAGCGCAATCGGTAGAGCGTCGGCTCCAGGTACGGGAGACCCCGGGTTCGATCCCGGGCCGCGACATACCAAAGTCGTTAAAAAAGGTAGTGGTATAGCTCCCTTGCTAACGCTCAAGCAAATATAAAGGTAGTTCCACGACTGGTTGGCCCGGTGTCAGGATAATGTGACTGGGTGTGGTATCATGCCAGGTGTTCACGGCATGCTATACACAGTGAAGGCAGCACTATATCTGCTTCAAGTAGACACCGTCTCCAGATAACTGATATACTGTTGGTGGGATGATAAACCCAATAAACAAACATGCTATACACAGTGAAGGCAGCACTATATCTGCTTCAAGTAGACACCGTCTCCAGATAACTGAAATACTGTTGTTGGGACGATAAACCCAATAAACAAACGACCTTAAGTAGTGTTGTGTTTGCGAAATTGATCTCCCGCTTGTGTTTCATCTGTGCACTGGCAAGGTCAATCATGAACTCCAATTTGTCTGGAAACATACTGATAAGGTACCGAGCAATGCCTATCCGTTTTGATAATAGACCTGAAAAGACACACATTGTAGTGATAGTTATCGTTTAAACGTTATTTATTCAATAAATAGGACTAAAACATAAGCAAAAACTAACGAGCCTGTTTAAAATACTTTATTTTCTAGGTGCTAATATAATTAATAAATTTGTATCGAGAAACTAACATGCATTTGTTGGATTCTCAAAACAAATTGGTTTATTTACTTTTTTTACTTTTATTGCATGTTATGACACCGATGGCATGCGGGGCAAAAACGTATCGATAAAATATAATGGTACTCTAAGTGTAAGAAACAACAGTCTCAGGTGAAGAGAAAAGCCAATCCACTGATGCTGTATGTTGGATATAACAGAACAGTTTTTGACTATGAAATAATAGTCCGACACTAATTATATATAAAGAATATTCAGCGGTCCTGGAGAATAATCCAACACGATACCAATTTAATATAAAAGATATGTAAATGGACGAGAACCTTCTCTTAATGCCACCTCCCCTGCTTGCTAACCTTGCCACAAACTCAATTCATTTGCATCAATACGAAATAATGGCAAGGTCCTGCTGCTTTCTTTTATAGCGTGTTTATCCATACAGTTGTTGGCAAATTAGTGATTGAAAAACGCAAGTAGAAAAATTATATGTCAGAAAATGTTAACATGTAAAATTAACATTATTCTAATTAACATTTTTAGTACAAATATAGTATATTTTCAGAATGGGACAAGCGGCCAGACGCACATTTTATAAACTACCATGGACGTCCTTTAAAAGCGGGCAGATGTACATTTTTACCAACCACCATGTATGTATTTTACCGACATAACAATACCCGTCCGAAACTGGCAGCTGTTAAACACAGAAGAACAATACCAGTATTCCAGGCAAGTTTTCATTTTTGTTTTAACAAATTAGACATAAGATTGACAGAGAACACTGAAGAACAATACCAGTATACCAGGCAGATTTCATTTTAGTTTCAGCGAGTTGGACCTTCAGATTGACTATCAGCTTCCAAATCACTGTTCTATATTATGATTGTCTGTCTTCGATATATGATAAAATAATATTTTCCTTCTTTAGAAAAACCTTACATGAAGTGATTTCAGAACTGCTCTTTTGTGATTTAACTGAACTCGAAATAGCAGTCAAAAGTACAAATATGGTGTTGGAAATGTAAATACATAATTTCTTAATCCTGTTGTTGTCCTAATAATTTGCTTCAAAACTAGGTATCTTATACCGTTTACATTTGGTTTGGGCTGTTTTATTTGTTCTTATAATATCTTATAATATATCAGCGCTTGTGCTGTTTTATTTGTTCCTATAATATCTTATAATATATCAGCGCATGGGCTGTTTTATTTCAAACTGATCTCTCGTTTGGGATTTTTGTTTTTACGTTGCCGAGGATTTTATCCACTGTACATACTGTACATATGTTTATAGTTTATTTTATTGCTAGTTGTAATGTATGTATATAAGTTCATTGTATTTGTTTTAACTCCCGATGCAGGTGCTTACTGTTAGTTGTTTCACTTTGACGGGATGTTGTTATTTACACTGTTTGTTTGCTAGAAAAACCTTCAGGAAGTGCGAGGTTGGAGCGCTACACAAACCAGGTTTAAGCACCCCAGTTGGCCCTTTTGCCGACTGACCGTTCCAAGGCGGTAACTGATGGCTTTTCTTTATGTATGTTATGTCTCGTCTCTGTGTTTGCTTGTTTTTCACATTTGCATTTACCTTGTTTGCCTTTGTCTACTGGTGGATAAAATTTAAATATCTGTTGGAGTTTTGATAGGACCTTTTCTTATTTACCTTGCAAGCGAATTTCTTTGTCCTGTGCCTTTTCAGCCTTTGGAATATGTGCTCAAAGGACTGTGCCATATTTCCTTTTAGAGAGCATTGAGAGTCTACGCATACAAACTGTTATAATCAGACAAGGCTGTATATATATCGACATATTTGCTGGTGTCTCATTTAAAAGTTAAAGGTTAAGCTTGGGTGCAAATTAAACAGTGTTGATTAACAACGACTAGGAAAACAACCCACATGAAGAAAGGAACGGATGGTAAAATTGATATATTCTATTTTAATATGAATAGAAGTAAAAAAAGGTCAAATATCTTTTTTCTTATTTAAATGAATATCTCCAGTTATTATGTTCTTTCTTGCAAAAACTGCAATTGAAGCAAACTAAACTATTCTGTTTTGATACGCTTATAGGCTTTTTACAGAAAGTTGATTTCTTTTACCATAGCACATTTAATGGCTTTTGACGAATGCAGTATAGCCAACGTTCGGCCAGTAATATGTGTCGGCCTTGCTTGTGTCCTCGACATGCCGTACATTTTTTTTATTTCAATTTAAAACACGCAATTACCGTAGAATTGGGATGCCTTTCTTAACTGCTCTGCAACATGCAGTGCTAAAACTTTCGGGACGTCTCGACTCTTAATTGTGTCATTCATGGCTGCGATGGCTTGGAACATAAACTTGTTGGAATGATGTTTCTCGGCCATGATCAGAAAAGTTCTAGCCAATCCCCACTGGGACCGCGGGCTTAAGCCGTGCCGTCGCAATATGGTCAAATAAGCCTCCATCGCTGCCTCGGTTTCATTCTGGCAATACAATAGTCTAAAGATATAAAACAATCGATGTAGTTTCAAGATAGTTCAATACTTTCAATCACTTGATATATTATATTGTATATTTCGATTAGTTTTATTATGAAACATATAAAGAATTTATTGTAAATTTAGACCGGTTGTCCCTTGTTCGTTTTGCGTATGTTCATTATTTTTATGTTTCTGTTTTAGAGATTGTTGACACATTTTGGTTCATATTTACCCACGGTGCAGGTGTCTTAGTATAAAATGTCTCACTATATCACTTTCAATGTTCTCTTAAATGTCACTTCTCAGTGTTTTATCATTTTTGTCTCAACTTGCAAACATTATTCATATTCCAGTCGCTTTGATAGCATCGGTAAATTAGACAAATAGTAAAATATATCAAATTCTCTGTTTGTGGTCGTTTAAAGTGAGCTTTGTTATATTTTCTGAAATATTTTGTGAATTCACGAAAAGGAAATACCTCTAATCTATTTGCAATAACCAAAAGCTCTATAAGCTATTTATTGCCCATTTCTTTGTATTTCTACATTTTGTTACAACGTTCAGTATCACTACTTGCAATGTGTACCGGTCTGTGTGATTTGTACCAGTCTATGAAACGCGTGCTAAGGTAAGTATAAGTTATCTTGAAAATTAATGGAAAATAATGAACAGTGTTTAAATTACTCCCATTATCAATAAAACATTTGCAAAATGAACAAATCTTAAACTCCAACAAATCTAAAGATATAACTAAACCCTTTATCTGCATTATGTAAAAAATCCGGAAGTCGAGTATTGAGCGCCGCCTATGGTCTCAATGAATCCTTAACCTCGGAACATATACGGCTGATCGTGCAGAACGGTCACTTATTGGTTTACCTAGAGTGATGAGAGCACTAAAGGGTGGCGGAATTGACGCGTCCGTTACTTTTGTTCACCTTCTGTCTCTGTATGACACCAAAATTTCACCAGTTGTTCATAGCAACTGTCCACATGCAACAGCGGACATACCCCTAGCAACGGCTAGGTACAAATGTGGTACTACTGTCCCTGTTAAGCCTGCATGTGAAGACCAGATCTGACTTACAGGATATAGAGAGGAAAGCTGTTACAGCAATGTTTTGTTGTGTTGTGGCATGTAGAACATCTTGGTCATCTTCTACATCTATTGCTAGTCGTCTCGATCCGGTCTTGGTAAAATCATCAAAATGACAAGCCCTTGAAACTTGGCACATTTGCACTATTTTAGACACGGACAGAACACAGAGACGTACAACGCTTAAATAAACTTGCCAAATAGAAGATGAACAAAGCTTCGCTTGGCTCGACATGTAGAGTGAGGCAAAGACAAAAGTAACATCCTTTTGAGCGGTCGAGGGCCTGATAAGAAACTGGAATTGAGTTTGTACACAACATTAGATGCAACAACTAGTTGACACTAACGCCCTATGTCACATATTGGAGGTACGCTATAAGGCTATCGTGCTGCTCAGTCGGGACATAGAAGGATATGATTTTTACTCCATGCGACAGCGTACATAACAACTACGAAGTGCCAGTGGCCCTCTTTCAGTCTACACAAAGATTGTTTTGGCGAGAACTGCGCAGGGATTTCACAGCTGCTGGAGGATAAATGTAGTGACTAGAGGGCCTACATCGAAAATCCAAAGTCACACTCAAAGAAAGACGTGTTGAGAAATAGACTGTCTAAAAGAAAGTTCAGTATATGCAAGACGTCCGCTAAACATAGTTGATAAAAACAAAAGCTGACAGAAAGATATTATCACTACCATCCCTCGAACTTCACCATTTCAGCGTGCTGATGGCGAGATGAATGCTAGATCCTCAAAAGCAGTTCAGAAGACTGCAAAATGCCCGAGAGTATGGTAGAAGATATATTTGGTAATCAAGGCCATACCTTTCACCTTCCGGAGTAACGGCTTTGAGTTTTGGGCAGTCTACCAGCAGAATACAAAGAAGCTTTGCAATGTTCACACCGGCAGCTTTAAATTACTTGGTATTAAAAGAGAAAATGTGCCAGGCTGGTGATATTTTTCCAAGGAGAGCAAGAAGAACGCTGTAAATCTACCCTCAATGCTACCATTAAGGTCTTCGATACCAACCATAATGAGTACGGTGCTCTTTAAAAAGGTGTCAATGTCTGTTAGAGCCAGCTGATCGTTACAGCAGAGATTGCAGGCAGGTTAAAGGCAAGGTCAACAGGTCTCCAACAGCAAGCACTTGGCATATAAACACTGCAACATTTCCCTTTTGGCACGGATTAGCCTAACCTGTCATCGCCGTAACCTCAGACTGAGAGAAAACGCCCACATCCCTAGGTTCACTTGATGGTCTTTCTCGATCCGATTGACAAACATTTTACAGTGTATCTAAACATAGCTTAATCCTAGTGCTAGACACTGACTAAAAACTTACAAACTACAAAGCAGGGAGACAAGTCGAAATGTCATAAAAATATGCGGGTTCTGTAAATGTTTAATTACTACTATTTTTTTTTTTTTTGGTTAAAAAACCAAAAACAGTGGTTACTTCTCTAAACAAATTTATTTCGGTTTCGACAAAAATATGGCACGTTATAAATACAAAAGTCACTAGCTTGCATTAACACATGTTGTGACCAGAGTTCTCGCCATATTTGACTGAAACACCCGATTTTATTTTTCAAAGGCTAGTGAGACCGGGTGTTTTCGGCAAATACGACTAGACCTGTGATTACATCTATGAACCAGCCAGTTATCTTATAGCACTCGTTTTCGAAGATATATTCCTTTCGAGTGATATTATTACATACAAAGTTACTGACCGCGTTGAACAGAGCATCCGCTTCGTCCAGCTCATTTCTGAACGCCATTTCCCTCTTTGTAGTAATGTTGCTATGTATGTAAACAGTGTCTCTTTCTGACGGACGTGCAGATTTCACGACATCTACATCAGAGTTTTTATGTTTACGGACGTCATGAACAGAACCTGAAAAGTGAAGGAAAAACGAGTCTCACCAACGGTTTGCCAGGAACCCTTTTTTACTCTTACCTGCTGGATAATTTTTTGATATGCTCACAAATGAAACTGAATGATATACACATCCAATTGTGATTGGTAAAACCCTTAGCGGGATCCAGTTTTTATGTTCCTCAAAATTGGTGTCCACCTAAGTTTTATAACTTTGACACGAGAAACCTACTCATGGAGTTTCGCAGCAAACTTGAACCTTTCTTTTTGACAGTTCTTTTAACAATGGTCAGGACTTTCTTTCTATGTAAATTAACGTGAAACTATAATATCTGGCAAGATGGTACAACAGTTTTCTGCAAGTTTCACATGTGGTCTTCGGCTTGAACACCGCAAGATGTCATTATTCGCCTAATAATTGCTTATTGCTGGTTTTGAAATTAAAAACATGAACTAATAATGATATTATAACTAACAAACCACAGACAAATGTCTAGGTAGAGCCACCGATGCACAGAATATAAAATTAAGTCCGTCGTAACGAATGGGACTAAACCCACTCGGTAAAAGGCTAAGCAGTCAGACAAGTGACAGGTCGCCGATTATTCCACGTCGACGCTGTTGCCATGCTTAGTCTAATTATTTTGTAGTTCTATAAAGGCATACTTTGTTTTAAAAAACGTACTTGTAATGCATGTTGTGTATTCTTGTAACTTACCTCAATGAAAATATGTTGATACATTCAATCAAGACAAATATAAAAAACACAGAGACCTGCTAAAGAGCACCTAATTTGACTAAAAAATTACGTTTATCTCTTTAATCAATATTGTTTGATATGTAGACATGTTGAATCTTACGTACGTATATTTGCTAGAACGTACAATCAACATCGTTTTTGGTAATTCTAATCGATATAATAACATGTTGACTGTCACGTACACACCCACAACGCCTGGCTCATGAAATTTACCAGCCAAAATTGTAAGCCTTATCCTGATAGCTGGTCACACCACAACGTCTGTGGTTATAGAAATGAAAATGCATGTATTCGTATTTTAAATAATTAAAATTCAAAGTTGCAAGTAATTAAACATAATAATGGGGAAATATAACAAGTTTACACCTTACGACAAGTTTATAATAAAATAAAACATATTAACAAAAATATTGTTTGTTTATTGGGTTTATCGTCCCACTAACAGTATTTTAGTTATCTGGAGACGGTGTCCACTTGAAGCAGATATAGTGCTGCCTTCACTGTGTATAGCATGCCGTGAACACCTGGCATGATACCACACCCAGTCACATAATCCTGACACCGGGCCAACCAGTCGTGGAACTACCCTTATATTTGCTTGAGCGTTAGCAAGGGAGCTATACCACTACCATTTTTAACGACCTTGGTATGTCGCGGCCCGGGATCGAACCCGGGGCCTCCCGTACCTGGTAACAAAAATAGTAGCAGACATACTTTAACAGAATATAACAACAACAATAATAAATAATGACAGACAAAGGTCCTATGAGAATTACCACAATACTAAAATTCAAACTTCCACTAAACAAGTTCATACTGAGTACTGCCACTTTTCTAAGACAATATGATATAACAACAACCGTCTGATTTAACTGCTCATTCTACTACTACCACTGCTAAAACTACACTTGTTTCTACTGCTATAACTACTGTTGTTTCTACTGCTATAACTACTGTTGTTTCTACTGCTATAACTACAGTTGTTTCTACTGCTATAACTACTGTTGTTTCTACTGCTACAACTACTGTTGTTTCTACTGCTATAACTACAGTTGTTTCTACTGCTACAACTACTGTTGTTTCTACTGCTATAACTAATGTTGTTTCTACTGCTATAACTACTGTTGTTTCTACTGCTACAACTACTGTTGTTTCTACTGCTATAACTACTGTTGTTTCTACTGCTACAACTACTGTTGTTTCTACTGCTATAACTAATGTTGTTTCTACTGCTATAACTACTGTTGTTTCTACTGCTACAACTGCTGCTGTTTCTACTGCTATAACTAATGTTGTTTCTACTGCTATAACTACTGTTGTTTCTACTGCTATAACTACTGTTGTTTCTACTGCTACAACTACTGTTGTTTCTACTGCTATAACTACAGTTGTTTCTACTGCTACAACTGCTGCTGTTTCTACTGCTATAACTAATGTTGTTTCTACTGCTATAACTACTGTTGTTTCTACTGCTATAACTACTGTTGTTTCTACTGCTATAACTACTGTTGTTTCTACTGCTACAACTACTGTTGTTTCTACAGCTATAACTACTGTTGTTTCTACTGCTATAACTACTGTTGTTTCTACTGCTACAACTACTGTTGTTTCTACTGCTATAACTACAGTTGTTTCTACTGCTATAACTACTGTTGTTTCTACTGCTACAACTGCTGCTGTTTCTACTGCTACAACTACTGTTGTTTCTACTGCTATAACTACTGTTGTTTCTACTGCTATAACTACTGTTGTTTCTACTGCTATAACTACTGTTGTTTCTACTGCTATAACTACTGTTGTTTCTACTGCTATAACTAATGTTGTTTCTACTGCAATAACTACTGTTGTTTCTACTGCTATAACTACTGTTGTTTCTACTGCTACAACTACTGTTGTTTCTACTGCTATAACTACTGTTGTTTCTACTGCTATAACTACTGTTGTTTCTACTGCTATAACTACTGTTGTTTCTACTGCTATAACTACTGTTGTTTCTACTGCTATAACTACTGTTGTTTCTACTGCTATAACTACTGTTGTTTCTACTGCTATAACTACTGTTGTTTCTACTTCTATAACTACTGTTGTTTCTACTGCTATAACTACTGTTGTTTCTACTGCTACAACTAATGTTGTTTCTACTGCTATAACTACTGTTGTTTCTACTGCTATAACAACTGTTGTTTCTACTGCTATAACTACTGTTGTTTCTACTGCTATAACAACTGTTGTTTCTACTGCTATAACTACTGTTGTTTCTACTGCTACAACTAATGTTGTTTCTACTGCTATAACTACTGTTGTTTCTACTGCTATAACTACTGTTGTTTCTACTGCTATAACTACTGTTGTTTCTACTGCTATAACTACTGTTGTTTCTACTGCTATAACTGCTGTTGTTTCTACTGCTACAACTACTGTTGTTTCTACTGCTATAACTACTGTTGTTTCTACTACAACTACTGTTGTTTCTACTGCTACAACTACTGTTGTTTCTACTGCTACAACTACTCTTGTTTCTACTGCTATAACTACTGTTGTTTCTACTGCTATAACTACTGTTGTTTCTACTACAACTACTGTTGTTTCTACTGCTACAACTACTGTTGTTTCTACTGCTATAACTACTGTTGTTTCTACTGCTACAACTACTGTTGTTTCTACTGCTACAACTACTGTTGTTTCTACTGCTACAACTACTGTTGTTTCTACTGCTATAACTACTGTTGTTTCTACTGCTATAACTACTGTTGTTTCTACTGCTACAACTACTGTTGTTTCTACTGCTACAACTACTGTTGTTTCTACTGCTACAACTACTGTTGTTTCTACTGCTACAACTACTGTTGTTTCTACTGCTATAACTAATGTTGTTTCTACTGCTATAACTACTGTTGTTTCTACTGCTACAACTACTGTTGTTTCTACTGCTATAACTACTGTTGTTTCTACTGCTATAACTAATGTTCTTTCTACTGCTATAACTAATGTTCTTTCTACTGCTACAACTTCTGTTGTTTCTACTGCTATAACCAATGTTGTTTCTACTGCTATAACTACTGTTGTTTCTACTGCTATAACTTCTGTTGTTTCTACTGCTATAACTACTGTTGTTTCTACTACTATAACTACTGTTGTTTCTACTGCTATAACTACTGTTGTTTCTACTGCTATAACTACTGTTGTTTCTACTGCTATAACTACTGTTGTTTCTACTGCTATAACTACTCTTGTTTCTACTGCTATAACTACTGTTGTTTCTACTGCTATAACTACTCTTGTTTCTACTGTTGTTTCTACTGCTATAACTACTCTTGTTTCTACTGCTATAACTACTGTTGTTTCTACTGCTATAACTACTGTTGTTTCTACTGCTATAACTACTGTTGTTTCTACTTCTATAACTACTCTTGTTTCTACTGCTATAACTACTGTTGTTTCTACTGCTACAACTGCTGTTGTTTCTACTGCTATAACTACAGTTGTTTCTACTGCTATAACTACTGTTGTTTCTACTGCTATAACTACTGTTGTTTCTACTGCTATAACTACAGTTGTTTCTACTGCTATAACTACTGTTGTTTCTACTGCTATAACTACTGTTGTTTCTACTGTTACAACTACTACTGTTGTTTCTACTGCTACAACTACTCTTGTTTCTACTGCTATAACTACAGTTGTTTCTACTGCTATAACTACTGTTGTTTCTACTGCTATAACTAATGTTGTTTCTACTGCTACAACTACAGTTGTTTCTACTGCTACAACTACTCTTGTTTCTACTGCTATAACTACTGTTGTTTCTTCTGCTATAACTACTGTTGTTTCTACTGCTATAACTAATGTTGTTTCTACTGCTATAACTACAGTTGTTTCTACTGCTATAACTACTCTTGTTTTTACTGCTATAACTACAGTTGTTTCTACTGCTATAACTACTGTTATTTCTACTGCTATAACTACTGTTGTTTCTACTGCTATAACTACTGTTGTTTCTACTGCTATAACTACTGTTGTTTCTACTGCTATAACTACTGTTGTTTCTACTGCTATAACTACTGTTGTTTCTACTGCTATAACTACTGTTGTTTCTACTGCTATAACTACTGTTGTTTCTACTGCTATAACTACAGTTGTTTCTACTGCTATAACTACAGTTGTTTCTACTGCTATAACTACTCTTGTTTCTACTGCTATAACTACAGTTGTTTCTACTGCTATAACTACTGTTGTTTCTACTGCTATAACTACTGTTGTTTCTACTGCTACAACTACTGTTGTTTCTACTGCTACAACTACTCTTGTTTCTACTGCTATAACTACTGTTGTTTCTACTGCTATAACTACTGCTGTTTCTACTACAACTACTGTTGTTTCTACTGCTATAACTACAGTTGTTTCTACTGCTATAACTACTCTTGTTTCTACTGCTATAACTACAGTTGTTTCTACTGCTATAACTACTGTTGTTTCTACTGCTATAACTACTGTTGTTTCTACTGCTATAACTACTCTTGTTTCTACTGCTATAACTACAGTTGTTTCTACTGCTATAACTACTGTTGTTTCTACTGCTACAACTACAGTTGTTTCTACTGCTACAACTACTGTTGTTTCTACTGCTACAACTACACTTGTTTCTACTGCTACAACTACAGTTGTTTCTACTGCTATAACTACTGTTGTTTCTACTGCTATAACTACTGTTGTTTCTACTGCTATAACTACAGTTGTTTCTACTGCTATAACTACAGTTGTTTCTACTGCTATAACTACTCTTGTTTCTACTGCTATAACTACAGTTGTTTCTACTGCTATAACTACTGTTGTTTCTACTGCTATAACTACTGTTGTTTCTACTGCTACAACTACTGTTGTTTCTACTGCTATAACTACTGTTGTTTCTACTGCTATAACTACAGTTGTTTCTACTGCTATAACTACAGTTGTTTCTACTGCTATAACTACTGTTGTTTCTACTGCTATAACTACAGTTGTTTCTACTGCTATAACTACAGTTGTTTCTACTGCTATAACTACTCTTGTTTCTACTGCTATAACTACAGTTGTTTCTACTGCTATAACTACTGTTGTTTCTACTGCTATAACTACTGCTGTTTCTACTACAACTACTGTTGTTTCTACTGCTATAACTACAGTTGTTTCTACTGCTATAACTACTCTTGTTTCTACTGCTATAACTACAGTTGTTTCTACTGCTACAACTACTCTTGTTTCTACTGCTATAACTACTGTTGTTTCTACTGCTATAACTACTCTTGTTTCTACTGCTATAACTACTGTTGTTTCTACTGCTATAACTAATGTTGTTTCTACTGCTGTAACTACAGTTGTTTCTACTGCTATAACTACAGTTGTTTCTACTGCTATAACTACAGTTGTTTCTACTGCTATAACTAATGTTGTTTCTACTGCTGTAACTACAGTTGTTTCTACTGCTATAACTACTGTTGTTTCTACTGCTATAACTACTGTTGTTTCTACTGCTATAACTAATGTTGTTTCTACTGCTGTAACTACAGTTGTTTCTACTGCTATAACTACTGTTGTTTCTACTGCTATAACTACTGTTGTTTCTACTGCTACAACTGCTGTTGTTTCTACTGCTACAACTACTGTTGTTTCTGCTGCTTTAACTACTGTTGTTTCCACTGCTATAACTAATGTTGTTTCTACTGCTATAACTAATGTTGTTTCTACTGCTATAACTACTGTTGTTTCTACTTCTATAACTACTGTTGTTTCTACTGCTATTGTTGTTTCTACTGCTATTGTTGTTTCTACTGCTATAACTACTGTTGTTTCTACTGCTATAACTACTGTTGTTTCTACTGCTACAACTACTGTTGTTTCTACTGCTACAACTACTGTTGTTTCTACTGCTATAACTACTCTTGTTTCTACTGCTACAACTACTGTTGTTTCTACTGCTATAACTACAGTTGTTTCTACTACAACTAGTGTTGGTTCTACTGCTATAACTACTGTTGTTTCTACTGCCATAACTACTGTTGTTTCTACTGCTATAACAACTGTTGTTTCTACTGCTATAACTACAGTTGTTTCTACTACAACTAGTGTTGGTTCTACTGCTATAACTACTGTTGTTTCTACTGCCATAACTACTGTTGTTTCTACTGCTATAACTACAGTTGTTTCTACTACAACTAGTGTTGGTTCTACTGCTATAACTAATGTTGTTTCTACTGCCATAACTACTGTTGTTTCTACTGCTATAACTACAGTTGTTTCTACTACAACTAGTGTTGGTTCTACTGCTATAACTAATGTTGTTTCTACTGCCATAACTAATGTTGTTTCTACTGCTACAACTACTGTTGTTTCTACTACAACTACTGTTGTTTCTACTACAACTACTGGTGTTTCTACTGCTGCAACTACTGTTGTTTCTACTGCTACAACTACTCTTGTTTCTACTACAACTACTGTTTTTTCCACTACAACTACTGTTGCTTCTACTGCTGCAACTACTGTTGTTTCTGCTGATGTAACTACTGTTGTTTCTACTGCTACAACTACTGTTGTTTTTACTGCTATAACTACTGTTGTTTCTACTGCTACAACTACTGTTGTTTTTACTGCTATAACTACTGTTGTTTCTACTGCTATAACTACTGTTGTTTCTACTGCTATAACTTCTGTTGTTTCTACTACTACAACTACTGTTGTTTCTACTGCTATAACTACTGTTGTTTCTACTGCTAAAACTAAGTTGTTTCTACTGCTATAACTAATGTTGTTTTTACTGCTATAACTACTGTTGTTTCTACTGCTACAACTGCTGTTGTTTCTACTGCTCTAACTACTGTTGTTTCTACTGCTACAACTACTGTTGTTTCTACTGCTATAACTACTGTTGTTTCTACTGTTATAACTACTGTTTTTTCTACTGCTATAACTACTGTTGTTTCTACTGCAATAACTACTGTTGTTTCTACTGCTATAACTACTGTTGTTTCTTCTACAAGAGCTGTTGTTTCTACTGCTACAACTGCGGTGTTTCTACTACAACTACTGTTGTTTCTACTACAACTACTGTTGTTTCTACAACAATTACTGTTGTTCCTACTGCTACAACTGTTGTTGTTTCTACTGCTACAACAACTGTTGTTTCTACTACAACTGCTGTTGTTTCTACTGCTACAACTGCTGTTGTTTCTACTGCTACAACTACTGTTGTTTCTACTGCTATAACTACTGTTGTTTCTACTGCTACATCTACTGTTGTTTATACTGCTGTAACTGCTGTTGTTTCTACTGCTACAACTGCTGTTGTTTCTACTGCTACAACTACTGTTGTTTCTACTGCTCTAACTACTGTTGTTTCTACTGCTACAACTGCTGTTGTTTCTACTGCTATAACTACTGTTGTTTCTACTGCTACAACTGCTGCTGTTTATACTGCTACAACTACTGTTGTGTCTACTGCTATAACTACTGTTGTTTCTACTGCTACAACTACTGTTGTTTCTACTGCAATAACTACTGTTGTTTCTACTGCTATAACTACTGTTGTTTCTACTGCTACAACTAATGTTGTTTCTACTGCTACAACTACTGTTGTTTCTACTGCTATAACTACTGTTGTTTCTACTGTTATAACAACTGTTGTTTCTACTGCTATAACAACTGTTGTTTCTACTGCTATAACTACTGTTGTTTCTACTGCTACAACTAATGTTGTTTCTACTGCTACAACTACTGTTGTTTCTACTGCTATAACTAATGTTGTTTCTACTGCTATAACTACTGTTGTTTCTCATGCTACAACTGCTGTTGTTTCTACTGCTATAACTACTGTTGTTTCTACTGCTATAACTACTGTTGTTTCTACTGCTATAACTACTGTTGTTTCTACTGCTATAACTACTGTTGTTTCTACTGCTATAACAACTGTTGTTTCTACTACAAAATCTGTTGTGTCTACTGCTACAACTGCTGCTGTTTCTACTGCTATAACTACTGTTGTTTCTACTACAAAATCTGTTGTGTCTACTGCTACAACTGCTGTTGTTTCTACTGCTATAACTTCTGTTGTTTCTACTGCTATAACTACTGTTGTTTCTACTGCTACAACTGCTGTTGTTTCTACTGCTACAACTTCTGTTGTTTCTTCTGCTACAACTACTGTTGTTTCTACTGCTACAACTACTGTTGTTTCTACTGCTACAACTACTATTGTTTCTACTGCTACAACTGCTGTTGTTTCTATTGCTACAACTACTGTTGTTTCTACTGCTGTAACTTCTGTTGTTTCTACTGCTGTAACTTCTGTTGTTTCTACTGCTATAACTACTGTTGTTTCTACTGCTATAACTACTGTTGTTTCTACTGCTACAATTGCTGTTGTTTCTACTGCTACAACTGCTGTTGTTTCTACTACTACAACTACTGTTGTTTCTACTGCTATAACTGCTGTTGTTTCTACTGCTATAACTACTGTTGTTTCTACTGCTACAACTACTGTTGTTTCTACTGCTACAACTGCTGTTGTTTCTACGGCTACCACTATTACTGTTTTTACTGCTACAACTACTGTTGTTTCTACTGCTATAACTGCTGTTGTTTCTACTGCTATAACTTCTGTTGTTTCTACTGCTACAACTACTGTTGTTTCTACTGCTACAACTACTGTTGTTTCTACTGCTACAACTACTATTGTTTCTACTGCTATAGCTGCTGTTGTTTCTACTGCTACAACTGCTGTAGTTTCTACTGCTATAACTACTGTTGTTTCTACTGCTATAACTACTGCTGTTTCTACTGCTACAACTGCTGTTGTTTCTACTGCTACAACTAATGTTGTTTCTCATGCTACAACTGCTGTTGTTTCTACTGCTACAACTACTGTTGTTTATACTTCTACCTAACTACAACTGCTGTTCTTTTTACTTTTACCTAACTACAACTACTGTTGTTTCTACTTCTACTTAACTACAACTTCTGCTGTTTCTACTTTTACTTATATACAACTACTGCTGTTTCTTCTGCTACTTAACTACAACTACTGTTGTTTCTACTTCTACCTAACTAAAACTACTGCTGTTTCTACTTCTACCTAACTACAACTAATACTGTTTCTACTTCTACTTAACTACAACTACTGCTGTTTATACTTCTACTTAACTAAAACTACTGCTGTTTCTACTTCTACTTAACTAAAACTACTGCTGTTTCTACTTCTACTTAACTACAACTACTGCTGTTTCTACTTCTACTTAACTACAACTACTGCTGTTTCTACTTCTACTTAACTACAACTACTGCTGTTTCTACTTCTACTTAACTACAACTACTGCTGTTTCTACTTCTACTTAACTACAACTACTGCTGTTTCTACTTCTACTTAACTACAACTACTACTGTTTCTACTTCTACTTAACTACAACTACTGCTGTTTCTACTTCTACTTAACTACAACTACTGCTGTTTCTACTTCTACTTAACTACAACTACTACTGTTTCTACTTCTACTTAACTACAACTACTGCTGTTTCTACTTCTACTTAACTACAACTACTGCTGTTTCTACTTCTACTTAACTACAACTACTACTGTTTCTACTTCTACTTAACTACAACTACTGCTGTTTCTACTGCTACTTAACTACAAGTACTACTGCTGTTTCTACTTCTACTTAACTACAACTACTACTGTTTCTACTTCTACTTAACTACAACTACTACTGTTTCTACTTCTACTTAACTACAACTACTACTGTTTCTACTTCTACTTAACTACAACTACTGCTGTTTCTACTTCTACTTAGCTACAACTACTGCTGTTTCTACTTCTACTTAACTACAACTACTGCTGTTTCTACTTCTACTTAACTACACCTACTGCTGTTTCTACTTCTACTTAACTACAACTACTACTGTTTCTACTTCTACTTAACTACAACTACTGCTGTTTCTACTTCTACTTAGCTACAACTACTGCTGTTTCTACTTCTACTTAACTACAACTACTGCTGTTTCTACTTTTACTTAACTACAACTACTGCTGTTTCTACTTCTACTTAACTACAACTACTACTGTTTCTACTTCTACTTAACTACAACTACTGCTGTTTCTACTTCTACTTAACTACAACTACTGCTGTTTCTACTTCTACTTAACTACAACTACTGCTGTTTCTACTTCTACTTAACTACAACTACTACTGTTTCTACTTCTACTTAACTACAACAACTGCTGTTTCTACTTCTACTTAGCTACAACTACTGCTGTTTCTACTTCTACTTAACTACAACTACTGCTGTTTCTACTGCTACTTAACTACAAGTACTACTGCTGTTTCTACTTCTACATAACTACAACTACTGTTGTTTCTACTTCTACTTAACTACAACTACTACTGTTTCTACTTCTACTTAACTACAACTACTACTGTTTCTACTACTACTTAACTACAACTACTGCTGTTTCTACTTCTACTTAACTACAACTACTGCTGTTTCTACTTCTACTTAGCTACAACTACTACTGTTTCTACTTCTACTTAACTACAACTACTGCTGTTTCTACTTCTACTTAACTACAAATACTACTGTTTCTACTTCTACTTAACTACAACTACTGCTGTTTCTACTTCTACTTAGCTACAACTACTGCTGTTTCTACTTCTACTTAACTACAACTACTGCTGTTTCTACTTCTACTTAACTACAACTACTGCTGTTTCTACTTCTACTTAACTACAACTACTACTGTTTCTACTTCTACTTAACTACAACGACTGCTGTTTCTACTTCTACTTAACTACAACTACTGCTGTTTACTTCTACTTAACTACAACTACTACTGTTTTCTACTTCTACTTAACTACAACTACTACTGTTTCTACTTCTACTTAACTACAACTACTACTGTTTCTACTTCTACTTAACTACAACTACTACTGTTTCTACTTCTACTTAACTACAACTACTACTGTTTCTACTTCTACTTAACTACAACTACTGCTGTTTCTACTTCTACTTAACTACAACTACTGCTGTTTCTACTTCTACTTAACTACAACTACTGCTGTTTCTACTTCTACTTAACTACAACTACTGCTGTTTCTACTTCTACTTAACTACAACTACTGCTGTTTCTACTTCTACTTAACTACAACTACTGCTGTTTCTACTTCTACTTAACTACAACTACTGCTGTTTCTACTTCTACTTAACTACAACTACTGACTGTTTCTACTTCTACTTAACTACAACTACTGCTGTTTCTACTTCTACTTAACTACAACTACTGCTGTTTCTACTTCTACTTAACTACAACTACTGCTGTTTCTACTTCTACTTAACTACAACTACTGCTGTTTCTACTTCTACTTAACTACAACTACTGCTGTTTCTACTTCTACTTAACTACAACTACTACTGTTTCTACTTCTACTTAACTACAACTACTGCTGTTTCTACTTCTACTTAACTACAACTACTGCTGTTTCTACTTCTACTTAACTACAACTACTGCTGTTTCTACTTCTACTTAACTACAACTACTGCTGTTTCTACTTCTACTTAACTACAACTACTGCTGTTTCTACTTCTACTTAACTACAACTACTGCTGTTTCTACTTCTACTTAACTACAACTACTGCTGTTTCTACTTCTACTTAACTACAACTACTGCTGTTTCTACTTCTACTTAACTACAACTACTACTGTTTCTACTGCTACTTAACTACAACTACTGCTAATTCTACTTCTACTTAGCTACAACTACTACTGTTTCTACTTCTACTTAACTACAACTACTGCTGTTTCTACTTCTACTTAGCTACAACTACTGCTGTTTCTACTTCTACTTAACTACAACTACTACTGTTTCTACTTCTACTTAACTACAACTACTACTGTTTCTACTTCTACTTAACTACAACTACTGCTGTTTCTACTTCTACTTAACTACAAGTACTACTGTTTCTACTTCTACTTAGCTACAACTACTACTGTTTCTACTTCTACTTAACTACAACTACTACTGTTTCTACTTCTACTTAACTACAACTACTGCTGTTTCTACTTCTACTTAACTACAACTACTACTGTTACTACTTCTACTTAACTACAACTACTGCTGTTTCTACTTCTACTTAGCTACAACTACTGCTGTTTCTACTTCTACTTAACTACAACTACTACTGTTTCTACTTCTACTTAACTACAACTACTACTGTTTCTACTTCTACTTAACTACAACTACTACTGTTTCTACTTCTACTTAACTACAACTACTGCTGTTTCTACTTCTACTTAACTACAACTACTACTGTTTCTACTTCTACTTAACTACAACTACTACTGTTTCTACTTCTACTTAACTACAACTACTACTGTTTCTACTTCTACTTAACTACAACTACTGCTGTTTCTACTTCTACTTAACTACAACTACTGCTGTTTCTACTTCTACTTAACTACAACTACTGCTGTTTCTACTTCTACTTAACTACAACTACTGCTGTTTCTACTTCTACTTTACTACAACTACTACTGTTTCTACTTCTACTTAACTACAACTACTGCTGTTTCTACTTCTACTTAACTACAACTACTGCTGTTTCTACTTCTACTAAACTACAACTACTGTTGTTTCTACTTCTACTTAACTACAACTACTACTGTTTCTACTTCTACTTAACTACAACTACTACTGTTTCTACTTCTACTTAACTACAACTACTGCTGTTTCTACTTCTACTTAACTACAACTACTGCTGTTTCTACTTCTACTTAGCTACAACTACTACTGTTTCTACTTCTACTTAACTACAACTACAGCTGTTTCTACTTCTACTTAACTACTACTACTACTGTTTCTACTTCTACTTAACTACAACTACTGCTGTTTCTACTTCTACTTAGCTACAACTACTGCTGTTTCTACTTCTTCTTAACTACAACTACTAACTGTTTCTACTTCTACTTAACTACAACTACTTACTGTTTCTACTTCTACTTAACTACAACTACTGCTGTTTCTACTTCTACTTAGCTACAACTACTGCTTGTTTCTACTTCTACTAACTACAACTACTACTGTTTTCTACTTCTACTAACTACAACTACTACTGTTTCTACTTCTACTTAACTACAACTACTGCTGTTCTACTTCTACTTAACCTACAACTACTGCTGTTTCTACTTCTACTTAACTACAACTACTGTTGTTTCTTTCTACTTCTACTTCTACTTAACTACAACTACTACTGTTTCTACTTCTACTTAACTACAACTACTACTGTTTCTACTTCTACTTAACTACAACTACTACTGTTTCTACTTCTACTTAACTACAACTACTACTGTTTCTACTTCTACTTAACTACAACTACTACTGTTTCTACTTCTACTTAACTACAACTACTACTGGTTCTACTTCTACTTACTACACTACTGCTGTTTCTACTTCTAACTTTAACTACAACTACTGCTGTTTCTACTTCTACTTAACTACAACTTGCTGCTGTTTCTTTCTACTTCTACTAACTACAAACTACTACTGTCTTCTACTTCTAACTTAACTACAACTACTACCTGTTTCTACTTATTGACTATAACTACTACTACGCTACTACTGCTGTTCTCTCTACTTCTACTTAGCTTACAACTACTCTGCCGTTTCTACTTCTACTAACTTACAACGATCTGCTGTTTCTACTTCTACTTAGCTACAAACTACTGCTGTTTCTACTTCTACTTAACTACAACTACTACTGTTTCTACTTCTAATTAACTACCAATACTACTGTTCTTCTACTTCGTACTTTAACTACAACTACTGCTGTTTCTACTTCTACTGTAACTACAAGTACTTACTGTTTCTACTTCTACGTAGCTACAACTACTACTGTTTCTACATTCTACTTAACTACAACTACTGCTGTTTCTACTTCTACTTAACTACAACTACTACTGTTTCTACTTCTACTTAGCTACAACTACTGCTGTTTCTACTTCTACTTACTAACTACTGCTGTTTCTACTTCTACTTAACTACAACTACTACTGTTTCTACTTCTACTTAACTACAACTACTACTGTTTCTACTTTACTACTACAACTACTACTGTTTCTACTTCTACTTACTACAACTAGCTGTTTCTACTTCTACTTAACTACAACTACTGCTGTTTCTACTTCTACTTAACTACAACTACTACTGTTTCTACTTCTACTTAACTACAACTACTACTGTTTCTACTTCTACTTAACTACAACTACTGCTGTTTCTACTTCTACTTAACTACAACTACTGCTGTTTCTACTTCTACTTAACTCAACTCTGCTGTTTCTTCTACTTCTACTTAACTACAACTACTACTGTTTCTACTTCTACTTAACTACAACTACTGCTGTTTCTTCTACTTAACTACTACTACTGCTGTTTACTTCTACTTAACTACAACTACTGCTGTTTCTACTTCTACTTAACTACAACTACTGCTGTTTTTCTACTTCTAACTACACTACAACTACTGTTTCTACTTCTACTTAACTACAACTACTGCTGTTTCTCTACTTCTACTTACTACAACTACTGCTGTTTCTACTTCTACTTAACTACTACTGTTTTTCTACTTCTACTTAACTACAACTACTGCTGTTTCTACTTCTACTTAACTACAACTATACTGTTTCTACTTCTACAAACAACTACTGCTGTTTTCTACTTCTACTTAACTACAACTACTGCTGTTTCTACTTCTACTTAACTACAACTACTACTGTTTCTACTTCTACTTAACTACACTACAACTACTACTGTTTCTACTTCTACTTAACTACACTACTGCTGTTTACTTCTACTTACTACAACTACTGCTGTTTCTACTTCTACTTAACTACAACTACTGCTGTTTCTACTTCTACTTAACTACAACTACTACTGTTTCTACTTCTACTTAACTACAACTACTGCTGTTTCTACTTCTACTTAACTACACCTACTGCTGTTTTTGCTGATACAACTGCCGCTGTTTCTACTTCTACTTAACTACAACTACTACTGTTTCTACTTCTACTTAACTACAACTACTACTGTTTCTACTTCTACTTAACTACAACTACTGCTGTTTCTACTTCTACTTAACTACAACTACTACTGTTTCTACTTCTACTTAACTACAACTACTACTGTTTCTACTTCTACTTAACTACAACTACTGCTGTTTCTACTTCTACTTACTACAACTACTACTGTTTCTACTTCTACTTAACTACAACTACTACTGCTGTTTCTACTTCTACTTAACTACAACTACTGCTGTTTCTACTTCTACTTAACTACAACTACTACTGTTTCTACTTCTACTTAACTACAAACTACTGCTGTTTCTACTACTTCTACTTAACTACAACTCTGCTGTTTCTACTCTACTTAACTACAACTACTACTGTTTCTACTTCTACTTAACTACAACTACTGCTGTTTCTACTTCTACTTAACTACAACTACTGCTGTTTCTCTCTACTTCTACTTAACTAAAACTACTACTGTTTCTTTCTACTTACTACTACAAACTGCTGTTTTCTACTCTACTTAACTACAACTACTACTGTTTCTACTTCTACTTAACTACAACTACTGCTGTTTCTACTTCTACTTAACTACAACTACTACTACTGTTTCTACTTCTACTTAACTACAACTACTATGTTTCTACTTCTACTTAACTACAACTACTGCTGTTTCTACTTCTACTTAACTACAAGTACTACTGTTTCTACTTCTACTTAACTACAATACTACTGTTTCTTCTACTTCTACTTAACTACAACTACTGCTGTTTCTACTTCTACTTAACTACAACTACTACTGTTTCTACTACTACTTAACTACAACTACTGCTGTTTCTACTTCTACTTAACTACAACTACTGCTGTTTCTACTTCTACTTAACTACAACTACTGTTTCTACTTCTACTTAACTACAACTACTGCTACTGTTTCTACTTCTACTTAACTACAACTACTACTGTTTCTTCTACTTCTACAATACTACACTACTGCTGTTTCTACTTCTACTTAACTACAACTACTACTGTTTCTACTTCTACTTAACTACAACTACTACTGTTTCTACTTCTACTTAACTACAACTACTACTGTTTCTACTTCTACTTAACTACAACTACTACTACTGTTTCTACTTCTACTTAACTACACTACTACTGTTTTCTACTTCTACTTAACTACAACTACTACTACTTTGTTTCTACTTCTACTTAACTACAACTACTACTCTACTGTTTTTCTACTTCTACTTAACTACAACTACTGCTGTTTCTACTCTACTTAACTACTACAACTACTACTGTTTCTACTTCTACTTAACTACAACTACTGCTGTTTCTACTTCTACTTAACTACAATTACTGCTGTTTCTACTTCTACTTAACTACAACTACTACTGTTTCTACTTCTACTTAACTACAACTACTGCTGTTTCTACTTCTACTTAACTACAACTACTACTGTTTCTACTTCTACTTAACTACAACTACTGCTGTTTCTACTTCTACTTAACTACAACTACTGTTGTTTCTACTTCTACTTAACTACAACTACTGCTGTTTCTACTTCTACTTAACTAAAACTAATACTGTTTCTACTTAACTACAACTACTGCTGTTTCTACTTCTACTTAACTACAACTACTGCTGTTTCTACTTCTACTTAACTACAACTACTACTGTTTGTACTTCTACTTAACTACAACTACTGCTGTTTGTACTTCTACTTAACTACAACTACTGCTGTTTCTACTTCTACTTAACTACAACTACTGCTGTTTCTACTACTTCTACTTAACAAACTACTACTGTTTCTTCTTCTACTTAACTACAACTACTGCTGTTTCTACTTCTACTTAACTACACCTACTGCTGTTTTTGCTGATACAACTGCTGCTGTTTCTACTTCTACTTAACTACAACTACTGATGTTTCTACTTCTACTTAACTACAACTACTAACTGTTTCTACTTCTACTTAACTAGCAACTACTGCTGTTTCTACTTCTACTTAACTACAACTACTACTGTTTCTACTTCTACTTAACTACAACTACTACTGTTTCTACTTCTACTTAACTACAAGTACTACTGCTGTTTCTACTTCTACTTAACTACAACTACTACTGTTTCTACTTCTACTTAACTACAACTACTGCTGTTTCTACTTCTACTTAACTACAACTGCTGCTGTTTCTACTTCTACTTAACTACAACTACTACTGTTTCTACTTCTACTTAACTAAAACTACTACTGTTTCTACTTCTACTTAGCTACAACTACTGCTGTTTCTACTTCTACTTAACTACAACTACTACTGTTTCTACTTCTACTTAACTACAACTACTGCTGTTTCTACTTCTACTTAACTACAACTACTGCTGTTTCTACTTCTACTTAACTAAAACTACTACTGTTTCTACTTCTACTTAACTACAACTGCTGCTGTTTCTACTTCTACTTAACTACAACTACTACTGTTTCTACTTCTACTTAACTACAACTACTGCTGTTTCTACTTCTACTTAACTACAACTGCTGCTGTTTCTACTTCTACTTAACTACAACTACTACTGTTTCTACTTCTACTTAACTACAACTACTGCTGTTTCTACTTCTACTTAACTACAACTACTGCTGTTTCTACTTCTACTTAACTACAACTACTGCTGTTTCTACTTCTACTTAACTACAACTACTGCTGTTTCTACTTCTACTTAACTACAACTACTACTGTTTCTACTTCTACTTAACTACAACTACTGCTGTTTCTACTTCTACTTAACTACAACTGCTGCTGTTTCTACTTCTACTTAACTACAACTACTACTGTTTCTACTTCTACTTAATTACAACTGCTGCTGTTTCTACTTCTACTTAACTACAACTACTACTGTTTCTACTTCTACTTAACTACAACTACTGCTGTTTCTACTTCTACTTAACTACAACTACTGCTGTTTCTACTTCTACTTAACTACAACTACTACTGTTTCTACTTCTACTTAACTACAACTACTGCTGTTTCTACTTCTACTTAACTACACCTACTGCTGTTTTTGCTGATACAACTGCTGCTGTTTCTACTGCTACTACTACTACTACTGTTTCTACTTCTACTTAACTACAACTACTACTGTTTCTACTTCTACTTAGCTTCAACTACTACTGTTTCTACTTCTACTTAGCTACAACTACTACTGTTTCTACTTCTACTTAGCTTCAACTACTACTGTTTCTACTTCTACCTAACTACATCTACTGCTATTTTTGCTGATACAACTGCTGCTGTTTCTACTGCTACTACTACTACTACTGTTTCTACTTCTACTTAACTACAACTACTACTGTTTCTACTTCTACTTAGCTTCAACTACTACTGTTTCTACTTCTACCTAACTACACCTACTGCTGTTTTTGCTGATACAACTGCTGCTGTTTCTACTGCTACTACTACTACTACTGTTTCTACTTCTACTTAACTACAACTACTACTGTTTCTACTTCTACTTAGCTTCAACTACTACTGTTTCTACTTCTACCTAACTACATCTACTGCTATTTTTGCTGATACAACTGCTGCTGTTTCTACTGCTACTACTACTACTACTGTTTCTACTTCTACTTACCTACAACTACTGATGTTTCTACTGCTACAACTACTACTGTTTTTACTTCTTTATAACTACAACTTCTGCTGTTTCTACTGCTACAAGTGCTGCTGTTTTTACTTCTATTTAACTACAACTACTCTTGTTTCCACTGCAAGTCAAATACAATGGTGGAGTTTGATGGGTTTTTTTGTGATAGTTGTGGTGTTTTTTGCTGTGTTGGTGGTGGGTAGTGATGGTGGTCGTCGTGGTAATGATAATAATAATAACCAAAGTTAATTTTTAAAAAGATAAGTAACATAAATAAAAAATAACACAAATAACGACACTTACTTGCCATCAGTTCCGTGCCAAGCATGAAGACAATCATCAACGTCAATAACAATTTTACGTGACGACATGAAGACATGCGGAGAACACAGTTGATAGCACAATTAACCTCTTGAAGATATCTTGATGTTTTTGACATTTGATTCCCCTTTAGATGCATCTAAAATAAAAGAAAAAAATACATTCATGTAAGAATGCATGCTAAAATAAAACTTTTTAATAATACCAAAGTGTAACAAAACTGTTTATAAGCAAAGTTATTTTATCCGCAATGTCACCACAAAAACGTACAGGAGGTCCCGGGTTCGATCCCGGGCCGCGACATACCAAAGTCGTTGAAAATGGTAGTGGTATAGCTCTCTTGCTAACGCTCAAGAAAATATAAGGGTAGTTCCACGACTGGTTGGCCCGGTGTCAGGATAATGTGACTGGATGTGATATCATGCCAGGTGTTCACGGCATGCTATACACAGTGAAGGCAGCACTTTATCTGCTTCAAGTGGACACCGTCTCCAGATAACTGAAATACTGTTGGTGGGATGATAAACCCAATAAACAAACATCACCTGACACTTATAGCCATAAATAAATTTCTTCATCACCCTACATGTACAACTTATACGAATTATTTTTCATGAATACATGTGTGAGATAACTCCAGGTAAATTACAAATTGTTTATATTAGCGACACGCCTAACTAAATGATAACTGTTGAGAATTCGTTACATTTATGACGTTATGCCGCCATATCTTGTATTGTGCCGTTTGGCGTATTTTTGGCGTCATTGCGTTGATATTGTTATGTATATGTTTTTTAGACGTTATTAAAGATTGAAATTGTATAGACGTGTTTTATCATTCGTCTCATTAAAAATAACATACTTTATCGACAACTTGTGATTAATAATGATAACGTTGTTACGCGATACACTGAATACAATCAATTTCAAAAATACAACTGACACCCTGAGAAATGTGAAAAGTATACATCAAGAACAAAGTATCACAGAGATCCCCTTATAAATGAGATCCATATTAATGACATCTTAACCATGGATTCCCTTAAATGAAGATTATATACAGAACCTGGAATCCTACTCCAGAAAGTATGTACATTTGTTACTTTCCTGCTTGATATTAGGGCAATATTTATGATCGAAAATCCCAGGAGTGTGTGTTAACTCATACACAACGTGTATAATCGGGTCGTCCAAGAATGTGACGTATTTCATTGGCAAGTGCGCCAGTGGTTCTACCCAGCATTTGTTTATGTAGTCTTGATCCCCCAATATTAACCAGATGTTTCTAGAATGGCCGTAAATGTGTTGCTAATATGTTTAAAACAGACATTTAGTTTAGACATTTCATGTTTAGACATTTAGTTTAGACTTAAAGATTATACATTTCCTGTTTAGACATATGGTTTAGAAATATAGGTTAGACATTTCTTCTTTAGACATGGTTTAGACATTTAATCTTTACACATTTTATGTTTCGACATTTCATATTAAGACATAGACTTTAGACATAGACTTTAGACATTTCATGTTTACACATATGGTTTACACATTTCATGTTAAGACATATAGTTTAGACATTATATGTTTAGACATAGAGTTTAGACATTTCATGTTTACACATATAGTTTAGAAATTTCATGTTTAGACACATAGTTAAGACATTTCATGTTTAGGCAAAGACTTTAGACATAAAGTTCAGACAAAGACATTTCACTTGTAACACAGTAAACACCCTATAACATTTAACCTTATTTTTCTTTTTTCACAAAATATATATCTACAGAAGCGATACCTTTGTCTAGACGTAGTCCATATTAAAGTATCTGTGGTAAGTCTTATAGGAGCTTTTTCTCTTTTCCTTTTATGTATGGGCAGAACGGCCGCAGGTATCTGGTAAACCTCATTGCATGAAAGTTCTCGTCCCGACGTGGACTCGATCCCATGCGGTTACTAGCCGGAGAGTCCGGCCGCCCGAGCCTTATTACAATGCAATACGGTACGATGTTAAACTGTTTACAATTCAATTAACAGCAAGCATATCTTATGAAGAGGAAAATATGAGCAAGTGCTATGATAATTGCTATAGATATTTAAATATGAACTACTTCTCCACAAAGGCATCAAGAGAAAATGTAAAAGTGACAAAAACACAGAAACGAGTTATTACAAACAAAAAGAACAACCAACTGATGTTAAAGTATGTCATGCAATATAAGAAAGTGAAATCTAGTACGTTTGTTTGCATATTGTAACGCATTTTTACGCATTTTTATTATTGCGTTCGTTTTTAACAGTTTCTACATTATTGATTATGCAGTTGTACCTTTAATATATATAATATAATATAAATTATTTAAAACTCCTCCACATAAGTTCGCTGTGTCTGCATTTAAAATTTGATAAAAAAAACTTCACATAAAATAACTAAACTTTAATTACTTGTTTACTTTATCAACAAAAACTACACAAAAAAGAAGCAGTATTACCAATTTACATTTCCAACGACACAAAATCAGCCCTCGCTCGCATATCAAAATCCTATACTAACATTACCTGTAAATGTATAACATCATTTGGGCAAATCTTAGTTTCTAAGCTGTTATAAAATTAATATGCTGATATCGATCGAAACACACACATGAACAAACTGACGCATGATCGAAGGGTTTATGTGTTTGTATCAAGTTTACTTAGATGTATCCAGGGTTACATGTATATATCCAGAGTTACGTGTATATCTCCAATGCTACTTGGCTGTATCCAGGGTTACATGTTTATATTTTAGGCTACATCTATATATATAGAGTTACGCGTATCTCTCACGGCTACTTGGCTGTATCCAGGGTTACATGTTTATATTTTAGGCTACATGTGTATATTCAGAGTTAGGTTTATCTTTCCAGGGTTACTTAGCTGTATCCGGGGTTACATGTTGGTATTCAAGGCTACATGTATATATCCAGAGTTACTTGTATCTCTCCAGGGTTACTTGGCTGTATCCAGGGTTACATGTTTCTATCGGAGGCTACATGTATATATCCAGAGTTACGTGTATCTCTCCAGGGTGTCTTGGCTGTATCCAGGGTTATATGTTTGTGTTCAAGACTACATGTATATATCCAGAGTTACGTGTATCTCTCCAGGGTTACTTGGATGTATCCAGGGTTACATGTTTCTATCGAAGGCTACATGTATATATCCAGAGTTACGTGTATCTCTCCAGGGTGTATTGGCTGTATCCAGGGTTACATGTTTCTATCGGAGGCTACATGTATATATCCAGAGTTACGTGTATCTCTCCAGGGTGTCTTGGCTGTATCCAGGGTTACATGTTTGTATTCAAGGCTGCATGTATATATCCAGAGTTACGTGTATCTCTCCAGGGTGTCTTGGCTGTATCCAGGGTTACATGTTTCTATCGGAGGCTACATGTATATATCCAGAGTTACGTGTATCTCTCCAGGGTTACTTGGCTGTATCCAGGGTTACATGTTTCTATGGGAGGCTACATGTATATATCCAGAGTTACGTGTATCTCCCCAGGGTGTCTTGGCTGTATCCATGGTTACATGTTTCTATCGAAGGCTACATGTATATATCCAGAGTTACGTGTATCTCTCCAGGGTGTCTTGGCTGTATCCAGGGTTACATGTTTGTATCCAAGGCTACATGTATATATCCAGAGTTACGTGTATCTCTCCAGGGTGTCTTGGCTGTATCCAGGGTTACATGTTTGTATTCAAGGCTACATGTATATATCCAGAGTTACGTGTATCTCTCCAGGGTGTCTTGGCTGTATCCAGGGTTACATGTTTCTATCGGAGGCTACATGTATATATCCAGAGTTACGTGTATCTCCCCAGGGTTACTTGGCTGTATCCAGGGTTACATGTTTCTATCGGAGGCTACATGTATATATCCAGAGTTACGTGTATCTCTCCAGGGTAACTTGGCTGTATCCAGTGTTACATGTTTGTATCCAAGGCTACATGTATATATCCAGAGTTACGCGTATCTCTCCAGGGTGTCTTGGCTGTATCCGGGGTTACATGTTGGTATTCAAGGCTACATGTATATATCCAGAGTTACGTGTATCTCCCCAGGGTTACTTGGATGTATCCAGGGTTACATGTTTCTATCGAAGGCTACATGTATATATCCAGAGTTACGTGTATCTCGCCAGGGTGTCTTGGCTGTATCCAGGGTTACATGTTTGTATTCAAGGCTACATGTATATATCCAGAGTTACGCGTATCTCTCCAGGGTAACTTGGCTGTATCCAGGGTTACATGTTTGTATCCAAGGCTACATGTATATATCCAGAGTTACGTGTATCTCTCCAGGGTAACTTGGCTGTATCCAGGGTTACATGTTTGTATCCAAGGCTACATGTATATATCCAGAGTTACGTGTATCTCTCCAGGGTAACTTGGCTGTATCCAGGGTTACATGTTTGTATCCAAGGCTACATGTATATATACAGAGTTACGTGTATCTCTCCAGGGTGTCTTGGCTGTATCCAGGGTTACATGTTGGTATTCAAGGCTACATGTATATATCCAGAGTTACGTGTATCTCTCCAGGGTGTCTTGGCTGTATCCAGGGTTACATGTTTGTATCCAAGGCTACATGTATATATCCAGAGTTACGTGTATCTCTCCAGGGTGTCTTGGCTGTATCCGGGGTTACATGTTGGTATTCAAGGCTACATGTATATATCCAGTGTCATGTTTGTATCCAAGGCTACATGTATATATCCAGAGTTATGTGTATCCTTCCAGGGTTACTTGGCTGTATCCAGGGTAACATGTTTGTATCCAAGGCTACATGTATATATCCAGAGTTACGTGTATCTCTCCAGGGTAACTTGGCTGTATCCAGGGTTACATGTTTGTATTCAAGGCTACATGTATATATCCAGAGTTACGTGTATCTCTCCAGGGTTACTTGGCTGTATCCAGGGTAACATGTTTGTATCCAAGGCTACATGTATATATCCAGAGATACGTGTATCTCTCCAGGGTAACTTGGCTGTATCCAGGGTTACATGTTTGTATTCAAGGCTACATGTTAATATCCAGAGTTACGTGTATCTCTCCAGGGTGTCTTGGCTGTATCCAGGGTTACATGTTTGTATCCAAGGCTACATGTATATATCCAGAGTTACGTGTATCTCTCACGGGTTACTTAGCTGTATCCAGGGTTACATGTTTCTATCGGAGGCTACATGTATATATCCAGAGTTACGTGTATCTCTCACGGGTTACTTGGCTCTATCCATAGTTACATGTTTCTATCGGAGGCTACATGTATATATCCAGAGTTACGTGTATCTCTCCAGGGTGTCTTGGCTGTATCCAGGGTTACATGTTTGTATCCAAGGCTACATGTATATATCCAGAGTTACGTGTATCTCTCCAGGGTGTCTTGGCTGTATCCAGGGTTACATGTTTGTATCCTAGGTTACATGTATATTTCCAGAGTTACGTGTATCTCTCCAGGGTAACTTGGCTGTATCCAGGGTTACATGTTTGTATCCAAGGCTACATGTATATATCCAGAGTAACGATTATCTCTCCAGGGTAACTTGGCTGTATCCAGGGTTACATGTTTGTATTCAAGGCTACATGTATATATCCAGAGTTACGTGTATCTCTGCACGGTTACTTGGCTGTATCCAGTGTTACATGTTGGTATCACAAAGCTACATGTATATATCCAGATTTACGCGTATCTCTCCAGGGTTATTTGGCTGTATCCAGGGTTACATGATTGTATTCAAGGCTACATGTATATATCCAGAGTTACGCGTATCTCTCCAGGGTTATTTGGCTGTATCCAGGGTTACATGTTTGTATTCAAGGCTACATGTATATATCCAGAGTTACGCGTATCTCTCCAGGGTTATTTGGCTGTATCCAGGGTTACATGTTTGTATTCAAGGCTACATGTATATATCCAGAGTTACGTGTATCTCTCCAGGGTTACTTGGCTGTATCCAGGGTTACATGTTTGTATTCAAGGCTACATGTATATATCCAGAGTTACGTGTCTCTCTCCAGGGTAACTTGGCTGTATTCAGGGTTACATGTTTGTATTCAATGCTACATGTATATATCCAGAGTTACGTGTAACTCTCCAGGGTAACTTGGCTGTATCCAGGGTTACATGTTTGTATTCAAGGCTACATGTATATATCCAGAGTTACGTGTATCTCTCCAGGGTTATTTGGCTGTATCCAGGGTTACATGTTTGTATTCAAGGCTACATGTATATATCCAGAGTTACGTGTATCTCTCCAGGGTTATTTGGCTGTATCCAGGGTTACATGTTTGTATTCAAGGCTACATGTATATATCCAGAGTTACGTGTATCTCTCCAGGGTTACTTGGATGTATCCAGGGTTACATGTTGGTATCACAAAGCTACATGTATATATCCAGAGTTACGTGTATCTCTCCAGGGTTACTTGGATGTATCCAGGGTTACATGTTGGTATCCAAGGCTACATGTATATATCCAGAGATAGGTGTATCTCTCCAGGGTAACTTGGATGTATTGGATGTATCCAGGGCTATAGTTATATGTTTGTATCCAGGGTAACGTGTATAACGTATATATATGAGTGGTGCTCCAGAAAGAAAATAAATATTGACCGAACATTCAATTTTAACTTTTTTGATATTTTCTTAAAGCTTAAGATCTTACATGCAAAAAGACTTTATATCTCTCCAAGTAACTTAGTTATGGTCATTTTTGTGTGATGACTGTGACACTAAAAGTGGCAACATGACGTGACAAAATGACATGGCGACCTCTTGAATGTTTTGGTATTAACATGACATAATTGGTTACTTCTAATTGTACAAATGTTGCTTAGTATATATATTTTGCAACAAAAGGTATATAGTTACTTAACATATGAAGCAAACATAACTAAACGTAAGTAAATTTAAGCTATTATTCCATCCAATTTCGACACCTTTTATAAAGTACATCATATTTTAACTTAGCCCATGTTTATTGTGAAATCGAGTTTATGTATTTATAATGCACAAGCTTAAGCAAAAAGGTCATGCTAAAAACCTACGCAGAAGTCTGACAGTCATACCAGGGCCAGTAAGGGTACCAAACACACATTGCATGTACCTAGTGATAGTGTGAAATATTTCAAGTTTTCGAGGTCTTTGTGCATCGGTATATAGTTGTAGGACAGCGAAACCTGCGTCTGCGTGTCAACAGTTTTGATCAGACACGTGCATCATGAGATCTTTTTGTGATGGCCGGTAATCATACGCCACAACGGATAGCACAACATACATACACCACAGGGCCGCGACATACCAAAGTCGTTAAAAATGGTACTGGTATAGCTCCCTTGCTAACGCTCAAGCAAATATAAAGGTAGTTCCACGACTGGTTGGCCCGGTGTCAGGATAATGTGACTGGGCGTGGTATCATGCCAGGTGTTCACGGCATGCTATACACAGTGAAGGCAGCACTATATCTGCTTCAAGTGGACACCGTCTCCAGATAACTGAAATACTGTTGGTGGGGCGATAAACCCAATAAACAAACAAACATACACCACAGCTTTAAACATTTTTAAATGCTGGTCAATTAAGTGATGATACATTGAGATCTTGATGCGTTGAACATTTAAAATGTCTTAGAATGTTATTTATTTCATTTTATTCCTCAAAAATCACACTATATAGTTATGTTTCAGCAATGCAATACAATTAACATTGTTGCATATACCAAAGGTAGGCAACTAAGTCACAAACTTAACTTGTTTAATAATTATTTAAATAAACAAAAGGAATATCTCAGACAAATGTCAGGGTAGAACCACCGGCGCACCGCAGGTCAGCTGGAAGAATTTCACAAATTGTGTCTGCGACTCTACCACACGAGTACGGGACCTCCCTTTCTCTAGATAATCGGGTGAATAAACTATGTCAAGATCCTTATTCGTCCACTGCTTCTTCTGTTATAGGTATGTTTTTTTTCTTTTTCCTTTTGAATTATTCACATTATTTACAAGAATAAAAAGAACAACAACATTTGTACTGGAATTTAAATAATACCCAATGTTTAATTGTTTGCAACATTACTTGGGAAAAAGAAATCAATCAATCCGGATTCAAACTCGCAAGCTTTCAGTAAAAACAAAGACACCTAGATAACCCTAAGGTTTATGGATTTTTTTTTGCTAATCACGGTTTCAAAAACAAATTTATCGAACAGATCATCGATATATATATATTCAAACACCGGCCGGGTCAAACCAAAGACTTTAAAGCTGGTAGAAGTGGCTTCCCACCTAACGCTCGGGGCTAATGGGACAGCATTACGCCTGAATCGTCGGTGTCAGTATAATGGGCCGGCCGGGTTCAGTCCCTGGGCACCTCATAAGTGCCCCTGTGGTATAATGATAGAAATGTTGCTGCACAGTATCGGCAAAAATGCCGACAAATCCCATCTATATATGTGTGTATGTGTGTTTCTGTGTGTGTGTTTGCGCGCGCGCGTGTGTGTGTGTGTGTGTGTGCGTGCGTGCGTGCGTGCGTGCGCGCGCGCGTGTGTGTGTGTGTGTGTGTGTGTATTTCAACAATTCATTTATCATTTTCCTGAAGTAAACGGAATGTACCGACTAATCGTCGGGTGTCATTTCAAGGTCGCAATTCAACTAATATTATGACCGCTTATAAGCTGACAGAGCCTAAATATATTAATGTAAATAATAACCTCTAAGATTTGCAAGATATTTGTTACAAACGGTTTACACGAAATCTGGAAGAGCACGATTGGCAAACTTGACAGCAAACTTGGAAGTTTAGTTTTATAGCAATTTTGTGGGTTCAAATATCAAAATATTTCTATACACTATAACTGATCTTCTATGAATATCACGATGTTCAATCAATACATCAAACCATTGCTTCAAAAGACCACGTTTATTGACAGGTAATCGAACACATGTTTACGCTTGTAGATACACTAGTCTGCCCCAGGCCCTTGATATCGACTAAGATGTTTAGTTATTTTTGCCAGAGGACATGTATAGTTGTATGTATTATGTTCGTTACACAGACGTTCACGTTAGTGTTACTATTGGTAAATTTTAAACATTATTGTATCTGAAAATCAAAAAAAAAGTAGAAATAGAAGGCACCATTTCAACTGCCTACACACAAGTATACATGTTAAGTAATATTTGCTGCGGATCAAATATCGCTGATCATGAGAAATCAACATATATGCCCGTTATACATGTATTAGCAAAGAATGTACCATCCTCGCGTACGGTCTTGGTCGAATTCTCGGTCAATTGAAGCGTTGTGTCTCAGATTGTCTCAGATTTGTCTCAGACTGCTGATGACGGCATCAAATATTAACTGTGTTCAAAAGAATGTTAAAGTGAGGTCTTTTTAAATAGTGTACTGGCTTAAGAATGGGAGACAAAAGCGTTGCATAGTTTCAAAGCAGCTTTAAATGTTACATATACAACAACTGAGTATAACTCTAAATTGTTGCAATCTATGTCAGTCACAAACAACATGTTGATTGACTGGACTGTCACTCTATACGTTTCATACTCATGATGTCATGGCGTGCTGATCGTGTGGTTCTGTGTGTCATGGTCCTACTCAAAACTGTGACAAAGTCTCTTCAAAACAACAATAAAACAAATATTATGCACAAACGTTGTTAACTGAACAGTCCCTGTAACAATAGAACGACAAAGTGAACAAATGACAGAAGATAAGCTGAACGCGTTTTGAAATGTCAAAACATTGGTTCGTAGAATAAACCATCCTCGGAACTTGAATACATGTATATCGCCAATCGTACCTACTCGGCGATCTCCGACAAGCCTCGGATATATCACCTCGTATGTAATTGTAGGAATACACCAGTTGGTGATTTGCTCCGGCGAATAACTTTTCATTGCATTATGTAAACAAAGATGGCTGACTTTTCAAAGTGCATGCAGTACGCTTTAGATATGATGGAGATTCAAAACTCCTTGAAAGAAGAGCAGATTGCTTCGTTGAAGAATATTTTTAACTTAGTTGATACTGCATGTATATTACCAACAGGATTTGCTCAAACTGTAATACCCTGCATGCACTCGGATCACGCTTCGGTGATTTCTATATCCGAAGCTTGCCGGAGATCGCCGAGTAGGTACAATTGCCATTTTGGATGTAGTTCGTCAATATGGCGGCGACAGCATTATTTTCGAGGTGATTACGTAGAATCACCGAAGCGTGATCCGAGTGGTATATCGCCAGAGTTTGGTCTCCAGCGGACGTTACTTGATTTCTGTATGCGGACATGACGGATTTAAAATAAAAAGTATAATTATTTAATCCGTATATATTGCATTAACAATGTATTATTGCACTAAGTCAGAGCAGTGAATGTTTTGTACAAATCAAAATGTCAAACAAATAATAAAATCTTTTTAACACATATTACATGTATACATACTCTCCTGTATAGGACAACACATGTATGTATCCCGAGGATATATCGTACATGTTTTAGTTAGTTGTTGACTTTCTGTGATGTGTTTTTAAAATTGTTTTCTTTCCTCGGTCATTAACTCAGGGACCGGCCGCAATAGCACAGGTGGTAGAGCGTCGGCTTGCGGATCGGGAGGTCGTGGGCTCGAACCCCGGCCGGGTCAAACCAAAGACTTTAAAGTTGGTAGTTGTGGCTTCCATCCTAACGCTCGGGGCTATGGGGACAGCATTACGCCTGACTCGTCGGTGTCAGTATAATGGACCGGCCGGGTTCAGTCCCTGGGCACCTCATAAGTGCCCCTGTGCTATAATGATAGAAATGTTGCTGCGCAATATCGGCAAAAATGCCGGCTAATCCCAATCCCTAATCCCAATCCCATTAACTCAGGATATATGTGTTTTTGTTAATATTCTCACTTTTCTGGGGTAGTTATTTACATTGCTGGTCTATGAGAAAGACCTGTAGGTAATGCTATGTTTGAGCGCTCCATCAACCAGGCTTAAGCAAAGTCATACCCGCAATTTGCAGACTGGCCAAGCCCAGGCAGTAATTTTTGTCTGTATGTTTGCCATTGTATTCTTCTCAATGGTCGATTTACGTCTGTGTTGCCTGTGTTATACTCATGTTGCTTTTAATTTTATATAAGTGGTCATATGTTAAGGGCCTATATAATTTATATGCTTTTACATCGACCTAAATTATATATAAGACGTAAGCATATTTCTTTTCCCATTTTATCCTTTGTGAAAAAATGAGGAAAGGGTAAATCAATGTTTTTAATTATCGAATTGTCTAGTGTTTGAGTGTTTGTACAAAAATGATAATGTCACAAATAAAAAGGGGTAAAATACTAGAACATCGTCACATTTTGGACTGGAAATGGTTGTTTCCCCTGGACTGCAGTGTAATCCTATGAGAGGAGAGTTAATGTAGTTGACGAAGTGTTGTATACTTCTTGCGCAACATGTTGTGTATCCAAAGCACTAATAGAAGTATTGTTAAAGAAGAAAGAAGAATGTGTAATTGTTCCGCAGCATGTTGTGTAAAGGAGCGCTAACAGAACCATTGGTAACGAAGCGTTGTTAAATTGTTGCGCATCATGTCGCGTTCTTACTTTAGGTCCGTTAACATAAACAATGTTAATGGATGGATGTGTAATTATTCTGCATAATGACACAGTACGGGCTGTTAACTACAATACATATCGTTGGCGAGTAATTGTTTAACATTCGTGCATAATGGCATAATACAGTGCAAATATGCGTTGTGTAATTGTTGCACCCCATGCCATATTCGAGAGAATTAAAACTAAACCAAATATTGTTGCTAAGCGTTGTGTCCATGGTATGAAACATGATGACGAGGGCAGCAGTATCAAAAACCTTGTTGATTTAGCGTTGGTTGTGTACATTTTGCCCAATGTGTTGTGTTCTTCCCTTTAAATACTCAAAGACTGAAGGGTATCTTATTTAATTCACTGCAATTCATCACTTGTATTTCTACTACTGTCAGTTGCAACTCACAAACGACCTACGAGAACGATGATTTTGGTGATCTAACACTTAACTAAACCACTTACGATGAAATTGTTTTTTAAATTAATATTTTAAACAAAACAGTACATGCTTGGTTAGTAAACTGTAATAAAACTAATTAAGCCCATTTAATGTCATTGTGACATTATTTCTCTACCTTTTTCTATTTACAATCATACACAGTCATATTCCTAATAGTCACACTTTAGAAAACTCGTCGTGGTTTTGTGTAATGATCATGCACTCATTTGCTCCGCGGTTATAAGTTTGGTTTATAACCGAAATACTGGATGAGAAACGTTTAAAGATTTAAATCAACAATAAAATTAGATTTCAGTTGGTGCATTTTCAGGGCTGTTCCAATTGTTGGGTATATATTTATTGTGTCAGTTGCTAAAACAAGTATAACTAAGCCAACACAAAATGAATGAACGGAATCGCAATTTATTGACTAGGCACACGTCACTGACTGTATAGATATTTATTTGCTTGGTCGCCGGTGGTAGGAATACGGGCCTATTGGGTTTGTTTGCATTGCGTGTATACTTAGGGGGTTAAGTATTAAGAAATCGAAATTCGATCTTTTCAAGCGACTTGGATACTAGTGGTACTTTTATGTTTTAAGTTTCACTAATTGATTTGTCTGTAGGCGTAAAGAATTAAACATGCTGCAACTGTATTTCGACATTTAGAGCGCAATTACCACACTATTAAACCGGCCGCAATATCCCAGTTGGTAGAGCGTCGGCTTGCGAATCGGGTAGGTCGCGGGTTCAAACCCCGGCTGGATCAAACCAAAGACTTTAAAGTTGTTAGTATGGGCTTTCCTCTTACCGCTCGGGAATAAAGAGAACAGCATAACGCCTGACTCGTCGGTGTCAGTATAATGGACCGGCCGGGTTAAGTCCCTGGGTACCTTATATGTGCCCCTGTGCTATAATGATAGAAATGTCGCTGCACAGTATCGGCAAAAATGCCGGCAAATCCCTTCCCTTCCACACTATTAACCTTTTACTTTTTATGCAGAAATACACGTCGTGTGTATAAGTATGCCAGTCTGAAGCAGTACACATGTTACGTCAGTAATTGAACGATATTTTATGTGTTTTGTAAATGGATATGATCTGCCGGTGTGTGTTTCTATGCATCAGGAACATGGACAAAAATGTGACCCGTTTACTGTTACTGTAAGGAAAATACAAACAAACTACCTGATTTAGTTTAATGTTATTTTATATAAAAATGATGTCAAGGGAATAAAGTATATATAATGTTGATTATACGAAAGGCAAACACATTTTCGTCTTGAAGCCATTGAATGATAAAGAAACCTGTTAAAGGAAATGAACTGACGGCCAGTCATATTAAATTGTCACTTGTTAGATTTTTGTCCACACCTTTGTTTACACACATCAGTTATTGTATAAATATAACTCCCTCAGTAATAAAATATGTAGAGCAAACATGTATTTTGTCCATATAAATATCCATAATCAACATGTCTTGTGTTTTTTTTTTGTGTGTGTTTTTTTTTTGTTGTTTGTGTGTGTGTGTGTGTGTGTGTGAGTGTGTGTGTGTGTGTGTGTGTGTGTGTGTGTGTGTGTGTGTGTGTGTGTGTGTGTGTGTGTGTGTGTGTGTGTGTGTGTGTGTGTGTGTGTGTGTGTGTGTGTGTGTGTGTGTGTGTGTGTGTGTGTGTGTGTGTGTGTTTATTTTTATTTTTTTATATTTTTTGTGTGCTGATATTCCTAACATTTATAGACATAAATTACAAAATGGCAAAAATGTTGATAGTGTTGTAACAATGATGATGACAATAATGATAATTACAGTGATGATAATGTTGTTGATGATGATGATTTACGATTGGTATTTACTATCACAAATTAAATGACATGCACATCGCCATTGATTATATCGAAATACTATTGTTAAAATTGTGTACTTATGGGCTGTGTGTTTGTTAACCGTGCTTTTTTTTTTAAAAAAAATGCAACATTGCCTTAAATTAAATGTCATAGTGTACATATATGATGGGAAGGGCCGCTCTTGCCCTACACGACCAGGCCCATTTTACATCAAATGTACGGCCGTGAATGATATCGGTATGGATTTAGAGAGTCGACGCTTAGCGTAAAACAAGACCAACGGCCGAGTAATGTGCCTTAACTTCCCCAAGACAGTGTTTAAGCAAGAATCTTGTTATCGTCCTAGTGCAGCAGCAATAGCCTAACGTGCCCATCACTTTATTGTTCGTGTTTCAAAATATTTAACAGTTGAGATTGATTTCAATAGTGACTATCCTACCAGACTCGAGGGAGTGTCATATTTGTTTACATATTGAACGTTAAAGAGAGATATCCAGTAGAGTTGATAAATACAATATCGTTTCCATTGACTGGTCGATTATTGTGAAATAGACTAGCATATTATTAAAACTGCGACATGTTTGTGTTTTCATTGTCTGCATATTGACGCATAAAGCAGCGAAGTTTAACCTACCGAGGTATAGTTCTTGAAATGGATAACAAATATTGGTAAAACATTTAAACAAAAGAGAAGTTAAACACACGAGAGTGGAAGGTCAACGGGGAGCTAAAATTTAGTGGGTCTTAGTCTTAACTTTCGACATCAAAAGGATTTCCAACATTAAAGAGAGGGACTTTCAATTTTATCAAGAAATTGTTAGGAAAGTTATTTGCAGTTTTATCAAGATTCCTTAGATGTAATTTGAGGCAAACACTCAATTGAATGTTTTCTTAAATATAGTGTTATTTTAATTTTGTCTGAATCGGTTTTCGAGTTTTCTAAATTTCAAGTTTAGCATAGGTAATTGTTCAAACTGTTAAGCAGAATAACATCTCTTTAAATAACTTTTTTTATTGAAAACAATCCACATTTACCCAAGTTTATGAACGTTTAAAATATACATATTTTAGGTTTCTATGACAACCCTATAAAGAAAAAGGCCAGTTTAACATTCTGTAAGAAAGGTATCGGATCGTAAATTTGAAAACGTTGGTATTTATTCTTCAAGCTCCGAAGAAAAACTGAGGCGTTATAGATTTATATAATATAAAAGGTAATCCACACAATAATCGTAAAGGGTTTACAATATAACGTTCTAACATTGGATTAATGTGATGTAGTTTCTATTTAAAGGTTGTATCCAACGGTTTGAATCAAAAATTATTTATTTTATGTCCTACACCTGTCTGAAAAGTGAACCATAACGCCACAATCGACATAACAAGCATGTCATTCTTATAGGAGCCACGCAGCACGATTAGCTATTTTTAAACTAAGAAAACCACGTGACCACGTGCCTAATTTTAGCAGGAATCCCAATCATGTTTATTTATAGATTTGAAAATAATGAACATTTTAAGTGATGATTAACGAGCTTTGAATCTAAAATTTAGATACTATTGAAAATCTTGAAAGATTAGACTAAATTATGATTTTTTTTCTGCAGAAATTAAGTGTAAATACCCGTTAAAGAGGTCAGATCTGGCTCCATATATTATATATAGGCAAACTGCTTGATACCACCTTTAAAGTTTAATATAAGTTAATTAATCTAATATAAGTAATCCCCAATTTAAACTTATATATATGGTAGGTTTATTATATTAATGTTCATAAAACGATTTAGACGTACAAAAGGATTAATCATGTTTTTTTTAGATCTGGGTTACTTTCTCAAAATGCAATACTTTTAAAGGTAACTACATAATCATTCAACCTGCGGTGCGCCGGTGGTTCTACCCAGGTACACGTCTGACGTCTTTCTCCACCAATAATTTGTTGGACGTCCCCAATATGACCATAACTGTGTCGGTGCGATGTAAAAAAAAACAACAAATAAACAAACATTATCATTCGTAACGTGTTAGAAGTTTGTACTTATTATAATACGTTACCAATGCATATAAGGTAATTTATTTAATAAAGTCGCCGAAATATCAAGAAACAAAACAACAGTTTTCAATCTGACATGAATGTCATGTTAATGTTCGATTTCCTTATTGATCAATAATCTGTTGCACGAGTTTCCATGACGACGTTTTCAGTGTGTTATGGCTATAGAATATAACGACCTCGTATGAACTTAAAATAATTGCGTCTGCAAAATCGACCATACAGTCTGAAAGGTGGAATTATTTAAACAAATACCCACTAACAAACACGAACTGCAAATTCTAGGATCAATAAAATGCGAACAAAGTCGTATACGGATATAATGAGGTACAATTTAAAGCGGTCAGGTCACAGTATAGCGTCATATATATGGATATGATGCACAAAACATGGCGGTTCTCTCTTAACATTAATTTGGCATACGGCGTTAATTGTGAAGGATTTGGGATTTGCCGGCATTCTGACCGATACTCTGCAGCGACATTGTTATCATTATAGCACGGGGACACTTATGAGGTGCCCGGGACTGAACCCGGTCGGTCCATTATACTGACACCGACGAGTAAGGCGTAATTCTGTCCCCTTAGCCCCAAAGGTTAGGAGCGAAGCCACTACTACCAACTTTGAAGGATTTAGTTTGAGTCGATCGGTGTTTGTACCCGCGACCTCCCGATCCGCATGCCGACGCTCAACCGCTTGAGCTATTGCGGCCGGTCAATTGCGAGCTAATCAGTGTTCTGTCTTTCATAGAAGTATACGACAGATGTTAGTTCCAGTATGCCAAGTTTAAAGCTGTAGTAAGTTATTGAGGTTCAATAATTGAAAACCGCTGCAACTATTTTGTTTCCCACAACATGAGACAACCCACTAGTATCTTAGCTTCTTTAATGAAACTGAATATATGAAGTTTAAAGTACCAGTATTAGTTTAGTTTGGTGTTCGATCTTATATTTTGTCCTTTGTCACGTCAGAAACCCTTCGCTGTTAAAGAACCCACGTGAAATGTTTAATCAGCAGAGAGGGCGCTATTGACAAGTGAAATATAAATAAATTCATTTTTTTGGTATTTAATATCGATTTGTCTTTGCGAAATACAAACATAACGTTATTTAAACCTACCGAAGGGCAATTAAACGAAAATAAAATATACAAAGAAACTTATTCTAATATCACCAACTGGAATAAACCGATGTTGGGGTGGGAGGCGGTGGATGGGAAATGATGGAAAGTGGATGATATTTAAGACATGTGGGTCCACTGAAAGCAATAGATACTTTATTAAATTAACTTATGCGACTAACATATTAAACATTTAAACTCTGTCCAGACACACGCTAACATTGTAATGTCAAGGTGACAAAAACACTGAGACATACGCAAAAAATAAAATCATCAAGTACCGCCTTGGGATAGCGAGATGGTCCGGTGCGGAAACCTGGTTTACGGAGTCGTTTAACCTTAAAAAATGTTCGTAACATTGCGGCAACAAGGTAAATAATATATCGGTAAATTACATACATACTTTTAATCATGGTTAAGTGTCATCGTCACAGCAAGACAAAGTGCTCTCAACAATAAAATTTTGTTACAAAAATTAAAATATACATTTTACAGAATAAACATAACACTTTCAGTTAAGAAAGTAGCAGAATCTACTTTAGTTGTTTACTAGCATAAGAAACAGTGTGTGTATTCGTGGTCTCTTTAATTAAAAAGTGCGGGCTATAGAGCCGAAAATTCAATTAAACAAACAGCGACATATTTCTGTATGGAATATAGTTTATTTATTCTCATAGGTGGGGGATCTAAGGTATTCTCTTTAACCAGACGTGGTTATTTTAGTTACTTGGTTAGTCTTGGTTAGTCTTGGCCTTATGATATGGATATTGAATTCACAACTATCATTGAACACATATATTATATTACCCATTATCAGCACGTGATAGAGAAGAGACTGAAATTTTAAACATGTACTTACTTTCAGACTGGCGGACAGTGGGGGGGGGGGGAGCTTTAGACTGGTTGGCGGTTGGGAAGGGGGGTGGCGATGATTCTGAGGAAAGCTTTAGAGTGGTAAGCGGTTGGGAAAGGGGATGACGTTGATTCTGAAGAAAGCTTTAGAGTGGTAAGCGGTTGGGAAAGGGGATGACGTTGATTCTGAGGAAAGCTTTAGAGTGGTAAGCGGTTGGGAAAGGGGATGACGTTGATTCTGAGGAAAGCTTTAGAGTGGTAAACGGTTGGGAAAGGGGATGACGTTGATTCCGAGGATAGCTTTAGACTGGTAGGCGGTTGGGAAGGGGGATGACGTTGATTTCGAATAAAGCTATAGACTGGTAGGCGGCTGGGAAGGGGGATGACGTTGATTCCGAGGATAGCTTTAGACTGGTAGGCGGTTGGGAAGGGGGATGACGTTAATTTCGAATAAAGCTATAGACTGGTAGGCGGCTGGGAAGGGGGATGACGTTGATTCCGAGGATAGCTTTAGACTGGTAGGCGGTTGGGAAGGGGGATGACGTTAATTCTGAGGGAAGCTATAGACTGGTAAGCGGTTGGCAAGGGGGATGACGTTGATTTCGAATAAAGCTATAGACTGGTAGGCGGCTGGGAAAGGGGATGACGTTGATTCCGAGGATAGCTTTAGACTGGTAGGCGGTTAAGAAAGGGGGATGACGTTAATTCTGAGGGAAGCTATAGACTGGTAAGCGGTTGGCAAGGGGGATGACGTTGATTTCGAATAAAGCTATAGACTGGTAGGCGGCTGGGAAGGGGGATGACTTGATTCGGAGGAAAGCTTTAGACTGGTAGGCGGTTAAGAAAGGGGGATGACGTTAATTCTGAGGGAAGCTATAGACTGGTAGGCGGTTGGCAAGGGGGATGACGTTGATTTCGAATAAAGCTATAGACTGGTAGGCGGCTGGGAAGGGGGATGACTTGATTCGGAGGAAAGCTTTAGACTGGTAGGCGGTTAAGAAAGGGGGATGACGTTGATTCCGAGGAAAGCTTTACGCTGGTAGGCGGTTGGAAAGGGGGATTACGTTGATTCCGAATAAAGCTATGAGAAGGGGGATTACGTTGATTCCGAATAAAGCTATAGACTGGTAGGCGGCTGGGAAGGGGGATGACTTGATTCCGAGGAAAGCTTTACGCTGGTAGGCGGTTGGGAAGGGGGATAGCGTTGATTTCTAGGATAGCTTTAGACTGGTTGGCGGTTGGGAAGGGGGATGACGCTGATTTCTAGGATAGCTTTAGACTGGTTGGCGGTTGGGAAGGGGGATGGCGTTGATTTCTAGGATAGCTTTAGACTGGTTGGCGGTTGGGAAGGGGGATAACGTTGATTTTGAGGAAAGCTTTAGACTGGTTGGCGGTTGGGAAGTGGGATGACGTTGATTCTGAGGAAAGCTTTAGACTGGTTGGCGGTTGGGAAGGGGGATGGCGCTGATTAAGAGGAAAGCTATAGACTGGTAGGCGGCTGGGAAGGGGGATGGCGTTGATTCCGAGGAAAGCTTTAGACTGGTAGGCGGTTAGGAAGGGGGATGAAGTTGATTCCGAGGAAAACTTTAGACTGGTTGGCGGTTGGGAAGGGGGGATGACGTTGAATTTGAGGAAAGCTTAAGACTGGTTGGCGGTTGGGAAAGGGGATGACGTTGATTCTGAGGAAAGCTTTAGACTGGTTGGCGGTTGGGAAGGGGGGTGACATTGATTCTGAGGAAAGCTTTAGACTGGTTGGCGGTTGGGAAAGGGGATGGCGTTGATTCTGAGGAAAGCTTTAGACTGGTTGGCGGTTGGGAAGGGGGATGGCGTTGATTCCGAGGAAAGCTTTAGACTGGTCGGCGGTTGGGAAGGGGGATGGCGTTGATTTCTAGGATAGCTTTAGACTGTTAGGCGGTCGGGAAAGGGGATGACGATGATTCTGAGGAAAGTTTTAGACTGGTTGGCGGTTGGGAAGGCGGATGACGTTGATTCTGAGGAAAGCTTTAGACTGGTTTGCGGTTGGGAAGGGGGATGGCGTTGATTCCGAGGAAAGCTTTAGACTGGTTGGCGGTTGGGAAGGCGGATGGCGTTGATTCCGAGGAAAGCTTTAGACTGGTTGGCGGTTGGGAGGCTTTGGAAGCTCTGGTCTTCTGGGATGTTGCATATCCGTCCTTTATCTGGGCCGAATGTGAGACGATATATACATACATATTATGCCTTGTCTGTGGATGTCAGGTGATTTAGTTGGGGTAGGGCGGGTGTGCCTCCTCTAGACCCGCTGCTGAGTCTTATAATGTCCAATTTATTAGACACAAAAAGGTTTTATACTTTAATTGAATTTATCGACCAAAATATGACATTTCTTTGATGTACAATTATGTAAACAATAATTTTGTACTCCTGCCAATAGAGTCAGTAGAACAGTCACGTGGTCTAGACCAAAGAGCAACATGTTCTTAAATATATACTTTAAGAATGTCCTTGTTCAATTCCATCTGTCGTCTTGTCTACAGTCCGTCGGAATAGCTAACTTCTAGAGCTGTCACTGAGAGCAATTATATTATCTATACTTAGGGAATTTACATGAACAATTTCAAGAAGAAGGTTTTCCTAAACATTTTTTCATATTTTAGTGCTGGTTAAAGCCATAAATGGCAAGTTTAACACCACAGGCCAAAACATTACCCCACATTTACAGTTTGGACAAAACGATGTCAATCCGAACCACGAACTGAAATACAAATGCAGCAACAACTTGTTCTCTAGTTCTTTAGTTTGAACATTGTTCATCCCAGTGCCACATTTACAGAGACGTTTCCTAGTTTCAATAATTAAATCAACAATTTTAAGACTTTTTTTTATATAATCATATTTAAGTGCATAGGTATGGTGAGATATATTTGTTGATGTAATAGTTTTCCAATGTGTAATGGCACCCATGGAATAATTATAGTCACGGACTTGTAACACCTCTGATTACTCTGACTTTCACCACTTGGGTTCGAGGCCCGTTAGGTACGAAGTCTTCCGGCTGGCCTGCGGTGCGCCGGTGTTTCTACCCAGACATTTGTCTGGAGATTTCCTTAACCAAAAGATTTACCAATAAGATGGATGACGCTAAAATGGCATCGATTGGTGGCTAATGTATAAAAAGAACAACGGGGTAGAGGAAGTGACAGTTTTAGCCGATCTAGCAGATTCCCTTTAACAGTCCTCTAACTAGCAGTTTAAGCAAATGCCCCATTACTATGACAGAAAAGGACATACGAGGGGTGATCCAGAATTAACCGGATTATGTTTTTTAGTTTGAATAATTATGTATATTTTATAATGAGATTTTTCTAGTTGTTGCTTATTCATATTGCAATAACAAATCAAAACGATTTTAATATCGTATATTTTCTTTAACGATCAATGCGTTGCTATAGTAACCCATCAACGCTAATGCGGGGACGGTGTCACAACTTTCGTCTATAGCATTGATTTGGTTTAAAAATTGTGAGTTTTCAACACGTTAATTTGGCGCTAATTGTACTATGACATCGATGACATCATTCAGCATCATTTGTAAAAATTTGGACGTCATTGAAGCAACGGCTGAAAAACAACTTCATTTCTACGTAACTTCGTATTTTCTCTTTCGTCATTTTATGCAACAGAAACGCGCGCCGTAATAAAGTTTTGTTGTGAACTTGGCTATTCGTCTACTAAGACCTACGAAATGATCCAGGAGACATCAACGGGCAAAAGTGTTTCACGTACACAAGTATTTGAATGGCACAGGCGGTTCCGGGAGGGTCGTGTTTCTCTAGAAGACGATGGAGGTAGGGGCCGAAAATCCTCTATTGACTAAACGTTTGTAAGCTCCGTAAAAGACGTCGTTGACAGGGATAGGCGCGTCACCATTCGGGATATCTGTACCGTAACTGGATTTAGTTTTGGGACTGTTCAGCGCATTTTAACTGAACATCTGAACATGAAGAAGGTTAGTGCGCGATGGGTACCACGGTTGTTGACAGATACAAATAAAGAGAACCGAGTAATGACGTCAAGGAAATTTATCAAGCGTTATCGACGGGATAGAGTGACCTTTCTTGACCACATTGTTACAGCAGATGATACGTGGTTGTACTTGTTCGATCCGGAGACGAAGGAGCAAACAAGACAGTGGAAGACGCCCGGATCGCTGACCCCAAAGAAGGCACGAGTAACAAAGACGTGTGGCAAGCAGATGTACATCTTCTTCGACGATCGGCATGGGATGATTCTCATGCACGCTGTTCCGATAGGTCAGAATGTGAATGCCGCCTAAAGGTACCTGAATTTTATTATAAAATGATTTATCAAATTTTAATTTTATTTATTCTTACTTAAATACAATGAATACGCTAAGTTTCCGTTATGCGCAATTGTATAACCTGATAAGTGCAATTGTTTCCGTTGCAGGTTTTAAGGAAAGAATTGGTGCGTGCGTATCAGAAGAAGAGGCCAGGAATGGACGTGGGTGACATAATACTCCATCACGACAACGCACCGTCCCATACAGCAAACACAACCAGGCTCGACATCGGACTTCTAGGATTCGACCTTGTTGACCATTCCCCGTATTCGCCGGACCTCGCGCCTATGGATGTTCGTGTGTTTCCTGTCGTAAAGTCGGCATTGAAGGGCACGAGGTTTCTATGTTGTCATTTAATTCATCCTATAAGGATTGTTACGTGTACTTCCTTTGATGGACATTGAACTTTGGTTCTTCAATTCCATCTTCACATGAACAGGATGCTACAACCATTTATCCGTCTCTGGTCATGTTTGTTCATGATTCAGAAAGTTAATTTTATTTATAGTCATCCATTTTTGTGTAGTTTTTCAAATCAAAATAATACCATATTCTTTTTTTAAACAATATGTGGACATTATTTTTCAATGACGTCACTACTTTTGTCATAACGTATAGAAAATATCAGCGCATGGACACTTTGTTTTCAAATAGATCGTTTTTTCTTTTCATTGCTTGCATTTGAGAAACTCGATAGGAAGTGTGAGGTTAGAGCTCTGTAAAACCAGTTTAAGCACACCAGTCGGTCCATATTGCCGACTGACCGTTCCAAGGCGGTAACTGTCGGGTTTGCTCTTTTCGTTAAATGACTCATCACAAATTTGTTCTTACTTTTCGCTTGGCTTGCATGTGAAATACCTTTGTTCTGTGCCTTTTCGGAGTTTAGTATATGTTGCAATGCTCATAGGACTTTGTAATATATTCTTATTGAGACATTTGAACATTTATCTAATGCAACTCAGCGTTTGACATGTTTCAGCGGTGGTTAGCCCGTCATGAAAAAATGTATAACGTGCGGCGGAGATTATTTGGAAAAGTGACCTGAAGTTGAAATGCGACGTCATTTATGACGTCGAGCTTCCCCGGTGGCCAGTTACAGACATTATGTTTTGAAGTGTAACTCGATTGTTCTATGTACAAAAGTCATGAAACTTTCAGATATTGTAGATTAAATATTCATGTTGATATCATCTTCATTTTATGCAGGTTACAGTAATACGGTGATAGTGGTCCGGTTAATCACCCCTCGTATATGTGTCATTTTATCCGTACCAACATAACTCGTTTCACTGCCTGAATGGCCAATAAGTGTATTCTTCAAATCCTAGCAAGAGAGATATCTATATCTTTATAACTATCCATCTTCATCTACATATCTATCTACATATCTATCTACATCTACATATATATATATATATATATATATATATATATATATATATATATATATATATATATATATATATATATGTATATGTAGATAGACAGATAGATAGATAGGTAGGTAGGTAGGTAAGCAGGCAGGCAGGCAGGCAGGTAGATAGCATAATGCAGTACTCACAGGACCTTGTCATAATTATATTCTTACTTATGGATAATTTAATATACTAAAGTTGAAATTGCCTCTCTTGCTATAAAATCATGTACAGTCATTATCAATGAAATATTTATCTTAGTGTCTAGAAATGCTGTATTTAAATGTCAAGTAAGGTGCTTTGTTAAGGGTTAGTTCTGGAGGGTTAAACATCATTTGAGAGAAGAAAGAATTATTTTAGTAATAAAATCGTTAAGACAGCTTGACATTGAATTGAAAGCTTTTAGATACATTTATTTACCTCGCCCTTAAACGACATGACAGGGGAAATTCCAACAGTGACCGACGAAAGCTTTAATTTTAAAGTGAGTTTTTTCTGATAGACACACTTATCGCCTGACTGAGTGACGTACATTTTACAAAGGATCTTAGTATCGAATGTAAACAATTTTATTGATAAGAAGAACTCAGAGATTCATGTCCTCTTAGCCAATCAGTGACCATATCTGGTTTAGCCATTGGTTCTATTTCTTTTAATCACAAACATATTTCACATAAAGCAGTTGAGGTTTGGATTAAACACAAGGTAACTTATAGCAGTGTATTCAATATAAGGTTTAAGAAGTTTTTGTCACGATTTTAAAATGTTAAAATTCAAAGCCTATCATGCCCGTCAAGTAATAGTTTGTATCATATATATTGTTCAATTATGCTTTCTTTCATTTTGTGCCGATTTGTACGTAAGATACACGGCTTACTAACCGATGAGGTATTCGTATTTAATGCTATTTTTAGACAGCGAATTAGTTGTAAGGGTTCTTTAAAGCCGATAAGTTTGATAGCTAATGAGATTAAAATATTTTTGTTAAAAGGGTTGTATGTTACAGAATGAAAGGCAAACATATGTATTTTTGATCAAACATAATCATTTTATAATATTGCCTTCCAGAAGTCAAGTTCGTTTCTAAAACTAACATGAAACGGCAAAGGATTGAGAAAAGTTTAATTGTTCAATGCAATTTTCATAATTAAAAAAACACATTACAAAATTTATTTTTCTTGTCGACCATGGGACAACAAATATATCGAAATGTTTCAGTAAAATATCAGTTAATATATTTAGAATGACTGCTACAAGATTTAGGTCGTGTATAGGAGGTAAAAATCAAACATATCATGGAAATTGTGTAACATATTATTCCATCATTCTTGAATTAATAAACAACATTAAAGTCGACAGCATTACTTCTTTCAACATTTCTTAAATGAACTGCGAGCACAAGTTACTGTTATAGAAATAGATAGTTAATGTTTACAAGAATTGAGCACTATTTTCGTTATCTTTTTATCGGTGGAAATTACTTCTGCATAATGTAAAACATATGCAGAGGTAACTTATCTATTGATGAAATCTATGCCTTCAATAATTTTATGAAATGTAAAATAAAATACATTTTTTTATATTTGTTGTATAGATATCCCGACATAAATGTGACACAATTCAAGATGATGCTGAAAGTTAGCTTCATTGTGACCCTGATTGGGTTGGTCCTCGCATTAGAGGATACTTGGATTTTCGAGTTCACTAAGGACACATGTCACTTCATGTACGGTGAGCCACTGGGTCAGTGGGAAAAGATAAACGGCTTGCAGTGCGTTGAGGCATGCACGCAGCACATGAACTGCAATTCCTTGATGTACGAGAAAGCCACAGGGAAATGTTTTCTGAACGCCGAGATCCAGGAAGACGAGGACCAGTTTCCAGATGACTGTGGAGTGCAGTATGCCGCACCGGTGACCAGTAAGTTATATAACGCAAGCGTTATCCACGCATTTAACAAAGCATGATAGATACTGTCGGCATTCAAAATCAAACCTTCGAGCAAAGTGTCATCACCTGGCCACTGTCACGTCTTGACCAAAGTGTGCAGTGATCTAAAACGTATCCTGTCACTATTCCTGCATCAAATGAAGTCCTTAAACCCCATCAACTCACTATTCCCACCTCGGTTATCGAAGTGCCCTAATCATATCCCCTCAAATATCTAAAGCAGTTACCTACACATATTCTCTATGGCAATCTTTACTGCAATAACACGCGCTTTAAACTTCAAACTTTATTATTGTAAAAGCTTCTAACTTCGAAGCTATATTAGCTTTGAGCATTGGCAGTATACTATCGATTCTGATCGTTTGAAATCTTATAGATTGAATATAAAGCTTTAACAAATTGCACGATTCTTGATTACCTTTAGGAGAAGGAAAAATGTTGTTTTTATAATTATTAAGCTTAACTAAAATAGTTTAAACCATTATTAAGAAAGAGATGATCTACAAAATACAATGATATGCCATATTTCAGGATATTTTGGCTGCGAGGATGGGTGGCAGTCCATTGCTGGCAGATGTTTTCTTTACCCTGATGTGCGGTTGAGCTGGTTTGGCTGTGATGACTACTGTATTGGGGAGAAAGGCTACCTGGCCAGACTGATCAACTCCACTGATATTCAACTACTATATAGTGCCACCTCTTACGGCTGGGACACAACTACTATAGCAGATGGCTGGTGCCCATGGATGACAGTCAATGATCTGGTCACTGAGGGCATCTACACTGGTACGGTCACTCTAACACAATAACAGTCATCTTACAGGCATACACGTATAGTAACTTAATCATGTCAAGCGCAGAAAATTACTCAAATAATTATGTAATGTCTAACAGGTTCAGTTGATATATATATATATATTTATGGACTAGATAATATAGATAGCCCTTCTATATTTAATATGACGTCATCCAGTCCATAAATCGCATATTGACCGGCTACCCGGTCCATAATTCTTATTCAGACTGTTTATGACGTCATCCAGTTTGTTTGACTGTTTAAACGCGACTTTCACGACGTGCGAATTTTACTACACAAACAGACGATATTGTCAAACTGTCAAAATGGCTAAGTGATTCGCCTCTTTATCGGAGACAGATTTAGTTAAACTCAGCGAATCTAAGGATTCAAAAAACACCAAAAACCGCGACAAAACTGAAGCTCTTCCGAACATATTTAGCAGAAAAAAAGCCACGATCTTTCCTTTGAAACCTACACGAACGAAATTTTTAAAGTCCGGTTCTTTTGTCTAGTAACATTTACTATTTAATTTGATCAACAAAAATGGAATATTAAAAGAAGAGCATGATTTTTTAGCTGCATCCCTTAAAAATAATAATAAAAAAAACGACTAGGGTTTGAGATATTTCACACACTGAACAAATACAATTATTATTTGAAAGCAAATTATACTAAAAATAAAAGCAACAAAAGGGATAAAAGGATTAAGATTCGGTATAAAAGCTGCGCTTCGGGCCATATTCCTTTCTCGGTCTGACCAACCAGTCCGTAAACTTGCATATTGCCCTCAAGGCCATGTATTATTTGTTAAATACTATACCTCATTTGCATACGCCCTTCTATATTTAATATAACGTCATCCAGTCCATAAATCGCATGCAGACCGGCTACCCAGTCCATGATTCTTATACAGACTGTTTATGACGTCATCCAGTTTGTTTGACTGTTCAAACGCGACTTTCACGACGTGCGAATTTTACGACAACACAAACATACGATATTATCAAACTTTGAAAATGGCTAAGCGATTCGCCTCTTTATCGGATACAGATTTAGTGAAACTCAGCGAATCTAAGGTTTAAAAAAAACACCAAAGCAGCGACAAAACACTTAGTGAAGCTCTTCCGAACATATCTAGCAGAAAAAGGCCACGATTCTTTCTTTGAAACCTACACGAACGAAATTCTTAAGGTCCGGGTCTTTTGCTTAGTAACATTTAATATTTAATTTGATTAACAAAAATGGAATATTAAAAGAAGAGGCTGATTGTTTGCTGCATCGCTTGAAAATAAAAAAAATCCGACTAGGGTTTGAGATATTTCACACAAGGAACAAATAAAATTATTATTTGAAAGCAAATTATAGTAAACATGACAGCAACAAAAGGGATAAAAGGATTTAGATTCGGTATAATATAACAAATACAACATGGCCTTGAGGGCAATGTGCAAGCTTACGGACTGGTTGGTCAGACCTCGGGCTTCGGGCACACATACATCCACCTTTATTAATTTAGTAGTTTAGTGTTATATACACATTCACCCGCTTGATAGAAGTTTAGGCGCTTCACTCAGATACTGATATTTGACTGAAGTCCAGGCACATTTTTACGAAGGTACAGTAGCCTTACACATGTTAACAACGTCATTGTATGAAACTACATCCTTGCAATTACGTCAAAGGTTACAATTGCTACAAGCATGATCATTTAAAATGCAGGAAATATATTAATGGACATATATCGCGCGTCGGTTGACACGTTTTTAATTCCCTTGCTACTAAAATGTTATGTATTCCTTGCAGATCGAGACGGTGTGCCCTTACAGCCGCAAGTTCTGTCAGCGATTTACTACAACGGCGCGTCCTACGACTGCGGCTATGCGTGCTCGACACGGATCTACATGGATAGATGTCATTATGAGTACAGCTGCCTGTGTGAACACGATCCCAAAGTCATAACGAAGAGGCCAAAACAATTTCAGTGAAAGTTCGGATCAGTTTGCTTATCGTCGTCAAAATTAAATAATCCTTTTCGAATATCGTCAAGGTTTGTTGACGGTTGTCTTATAAGGCGTCCAGTTTCAAATTGCGACAACACTGCGACATACATTATTGGATGACATTTCGTGTGATAAACGAATTGCAGTAAATAGAACGTAACACATGTGATTGATTGCATTGTCTTCTTATGTTGTAATAACTTTATTCGATCGTCATCATATGGTCTGTAGTATCTGTACTGAATTTACAACAGTTTTTGGTTTTATCAATGATTAAAAGGACAAAAAATAAAATTGGCGTGCGACACTATGTCAATATTCGATGGTTGAAATTTTGTTGATTTTAGAGGAGTGTCTGTGTCTGTTGTTTACATTTTTTTCTTTTATTATATTTTGCAAAACATCAGTTAAAACATACTATCATTAGGAATACTGTATCGTTAAATATGTTACGACAATTATGTTGCAAATATTAACGCCATAGTATTAGCTCTTACAAGCAAATTACAAATACTTTTTTGCTGTTTTCCTATGCATAACTTACTGTGCTGTTGTGCGTATCACAAATATAAAAAAGGCATTAGGTAGTCGTCTCTATAGCTCAGAGATTAGTATACATATTTTATAAATAAATTACCCATATATCAACATAGCAAATAATACACCATAGGAAAAAAAGAAAACGTCCTTTGATAAATTCCTTTAATATTAAAATTTTAACTGCAAGAAGATAAAGGCAACCTGAGCTAATTATTCGTGACAGACTGCAGAGACGAGACATTCCACACAAAAAAGAGACCAAAAAGGTCTTTGGAACTAACAGACGACGAAAGGGCGGAGTGGGCTGTTTAAAACGATTTTTTTAAACTGATAGCAAGCGCCTGCATCGGGATTTAAAAACTCATAAATGCGTATTATTTAACCAAAAAAACATTACTTATAATACAAGAAAAGTCGTTGATGCGAAGCATAAAAGGCGACGCAAAAAGTAGAAGAGGTAGAGATTAAAGCAATATGGAAGCAAGTAACATAAACCTTTGAACAGTTATGTTTTTTATTTGAAAGTTTTCAGTATACTATAAATCTCCGGAAAAGGTATGTATAACTTATACCATAGAATGGTTTAAAACAGAATACAAATCAAAACCCGACACCAATTAATAGGTTTTTCTAAGATGTTATATGTGTAGATGTTACATGTGTAGAAAAAAGTTGCCAATTTCTTATAATTAACTAGAAAACAAAAGTGAACAAGCAGAAATTGCACATGTGCAGCAGCCTCACATTGCATACACAAGTATTGTTCGGATAGTTTTTTTCTCGAAAGTAGTATTTTTTTTTTCTTTCTCAGTATTTATGTTTATTTTCAGAGTTATTTAGAAAGTTACAGACACACACAAATAAATATAAAAATAAATAAATAAAAATAGAACGCCGTTTACCGAATAAGGACGCGTATTTTACTAGGTTTAGAAAGTCCGCAAAACAACCTTTCCCCATGTGGAAATTTCAGTGAGCATTCCATATATAGGCGTCGCGCTCCGTCCCATTACTTCCATAGAAATATATATTAAATTTTTAAATTAAATTTTAGTATTTCATTGTATTAAATTGGATTGAAAGGCTTGCACTATTTTACTTTTATAATCATTTAAGTGAAGGTAACTAAAACAACGCGTCAAAATTGCTTATACATGTAATAACAAGCCAACTATATATACCGCATTTATCGACAAGCCTTTTGTGAATGAATATAATTTAAGTAGGAAGCGTTAAATTATTTACACTCTGATTTAAACAATATCGTGTTTGCTGTTAACAATGAACTTACCGTTACATTTTCCAAACACTGACTTGGTGCATTTAATCAGTTGCTGTCACGTCTTCATGCCAGTCCTTGCTTGACACACTTGGCGAATTACAACTTGTCTCAAACTGTTGGATTTAATCATAGGTAAGGTTTGTTTTAATATTTCCAAAAACAACAATCATAGGATTGTTGTTGCTAAAATAACTTTGTGGCAATATTTTAAGGCATAATTATATATTTATCAGTTATTTCCAATACTTCTGTCTTCGTAAGCATATAATAATTATGGCTTTG